>JAQZBX010041658.1:0-22273 GCA_029593785.1 Cabassous unicinctus | reverse complement strand
TATATATTATTATGATATTATTATAATTATACTATTATATTATTATAATTATAGTATTATTATATTATAATAATATTGATATATATATTATTATAATTATGCTATTAGCTATACTATTAACTATAGTTCATAATTTACGTTAGAGTCCACTGTTTGTATTATACAGTCCTATATGATTTTTTAGAAAAAAAATTATTCTGGTAACATATATATAACCTAAAATTTCTCCTTTTAACCACATTCAAATGTATAATTCAGTCATGTTAATTGAATTCACAATGTTGTACTACCATCACCTCCATCCATTACCAAGACTTTCCCATCACCCCAAACAGAAAGTCTGTACCAATGAAGCATTAACTCCCCATTCCCTACCCTCTTCCAGTCCCTCGTAATTTGTATTCTAGTTTCTGAATCTATGAATTTGCTTATTCTAATTATATCATACAATATTTGTCCTTTTGTGTCTGGCTTATTTCACTCAACATGATGACCTCAAGGTTCATCCATATTGTCACATGTATCAGAATTTTATTCCCTTTTTACAGCTGAATAATATTCCATTGTATGTATATGCCACATTTTATTTATTCATTCATCCGTTGAGGGACACGGTTTGCTTCCATCTTTTGGCAATTGTGGATTGTGTCTCTATAAACATCAGTGTGTAAATATCTATTCAAGTCCCTGCTTTCCATTCTTTTGGGTATATACCTAGAAGTGGGATTGCTGGGTCATATGGTAATTCTGACCTATACTTCACTTTCTGAGGAACAACTAAATTGTTTTTCAGAGCAGCTGCCATTGCTTTCTTTCTTCCTTCCCTCTTGCATGATTTCCCACTGACACCTCTTCCCCCTCCTGCCCACTACTCCTCCATTTTAACCAAAGAATTCAGTTGCCTCAGGGAGGAGTAGGATTATTATTATTATTATTATTATTTTTAAAGATTTATTTATTTACTTGATCCATTTTAAACCCCCCCTTCCCCATTTGCTGTTTCGTGTCCATTTGCTGGGCAACTCTCTGTGTCTGTTTCATCTCTTCTCATCCTCCTCCTCCAGTCTTCACCAGGATTCGATCCTGAAGACCTCCGATGTAGGAGAGAGGTGTTCTAGCCATCTGTGCCACCTCGGCTACCAGTCTTCGGAGCTTTCGGAGCATCTTGTCTTGTCTCTCTCCTTTTACGTCATCATCTTGCTGCATGGCTCCCGGGGCCTGGCAGCTCACTGGCACACAGAGCCTGGCAGCCCATGTGCCTTCTATATATATTTTTTTATTTTACCGGGAGGTCCCGGGGATCGAACCCAGGTCCCTCCATGTGGCAGACGGACTCCCAACCATTTGAGCCACATCCGGGCCCCAATTAGGATTATTTTAATGGATCAACAAAAAGAAAGAGAGAGAGAATGTTCATCTATCATCAAGTATGGGATTTTGTTGAGTCTGCAGCAAGTTAGGCTTTGTTGGAAAATAATTTTCTAAACTCCTTTAAATTCTAGTTTACTCATTTGGAGTCAGGCCTGGAAGATTAGATGATCTATTTCTCCCAGAGGAGGATACCCACTTTTGCCGTAAAGCAGATAGGCCCACAAGACAGGAAGAGGAAGAGGAAATTCCCCCTTCGACTCAGGTAGAGTGTGGGAGGGAAAAGGGAAACAGAAGAGATGTGTAAGGATTAGACTTGGTTATGAGTGACAGGAAATCTAATCAGTGGTTTAAACAAGAGAGGGATTTGTTTCTCTCCTGTCTGCATGCCTGGAGGGGGGAAGTTCAAGGATAGGATGGCACTCAGTATTAGGGACCGGGGTTTCTTTCTCTTGTTTCTCTCCCATGTCTAAGGTCACCTGGCTGTCCAAAATGGCTGCTCCAGCTCTCTCCATGTCATCTGCATACCAGTCAGCAGGAAGAAAGAAAGGATAGGAAGACTACTTCCTTAAACTTGACCATTTCATTTCTATCCCTTTGACCAGAATTTGGTCCTTTGACCACCTAAATCCAAGGGAAGGTAGGAAATGTAATTGATATTCAGGGACACCATGTGCCCAGCTAACATTCTGGGGTCCTTTAGTTTTAAGGTGGTGGGGCATATGGGAATCCCCTATATTTTTTATGTAACACTTATGTAATCTAAAGCTTATTTAAAAATAAAAAAAGATAAAAATAAAAAAACTAAAGACAAAAGACGAGAACAGGTATTGAGGCATAAGAGTAGCGTTTGGGGGAGTCGAGGGCAGGGGTTTCTACCCCACTTCCCAGGCAAATCTGGGAAGCCACATTCCCCTTAGAAAGGTTCTTTTAGTGCTGGAGCCATGCAGTGGCATCTGGGCTTGATGGATATACTTGAGGATGGATGTACCTGAGGATGGGGCTGCACTGTTTCTGTGGACAGCATGAGGTCTGCCAGGGCTTCAGAAGTTCCCACAATCCTCCTTGAGGAGATGGGAGTGTGATGGGATGGGCTATGGAATAACAGTAGTCTGGAGTTAGAGGAGTTAGACCAGATGTTATGGGGCATGGATCCTTGGAGACTGGAGGACTGTTTCTTAGTTTCTTGGCTGCTAAAACAAATATCATACAATGGTTTGGCTTAAACAATGGGAATTTATTGGCTCATGGTTTTGAGGCTAGAAGTGATCCAAAATCGATGCATTAACAAGACAGTGTTTTCTCTCTGAGGACTGTGGTAGTCCCAGGGCTGGTTGCCCCCGATCCTTGGGTCCTTTGCTTTTCTGTCATGGGACACTGGACGTAGGGATGTTTTTCCCTTTCTCTTCTGAGTTCCATTGACTTCTCCTTCCAGATCTTCCCTGTGGCTTCCCTCCCATGTCACATTTCCTTTGCCTCTAATGACTTTCAGCTATATTGGATTAAGGGCCATCTTTATTGTTTTGCCACACCCTAACTAAAAATAAAATCTTCCAAGGTCCTGTTTATTTTACCACGGGTCCACACTCTCATAATTGGGTTAAGATTAAGAACATTTTCTTTTTCCTTTACAGCGTACATAATTCAACCTAGTTCTGGCTGACATATCAATAGGTGAGAAAGGCCACCCCTGCCTGCCCAGGCCTGCCTGTCCAGCATTGGGCCAGAGACCAGATGGGACCCAGAGAACCCGTGTGAATCTGATCCCCACCCTTCCTGCTGCCCTGAAGAGGCAGTGAGCTTCCTCATACATAGACACCATTTCATGGGGAGGGGAAGACACCCCAAAAGACTGAGTATTTACCTGTTAGGAGCTTAGTTACCAGAAGGAGATGACTTTAACCAGAGATGGTTCTAATCCTGAAATCTGGCAAGGTAACTTTTTTTTCCCTCTTCACATATGACTTAGTGGGCCATGTAGGGTTGTGTAGGGTGGTGGGGAAGAAAGATTTTTGAGAAAGCTTAGATCAGTTATGGCAAATACAGAAGTCAATTTTTTTCCTTTAAACATATGGATGCAATGTGAGTGAATTTGTTATCCTGCAATATACATAAAACCAAATTTGTAATGCCAAATCATTTACTTTTGATTTCACCCTTGTAAGATAGCAAAATAAACAAAAATTAAAACTTGAGTTATTTGAGGTTTTAGATTGCCTGTAGTAGAAATGTGGAATTTGGCTCTATGTCAGCCTGAAGACTCGACTTCAGAGATATATCACTTATATAAAAGATTTTTGTTAGCAAGTGATACTATTTTAGAGTTGAAAGTAGGGAAGATAAAGTTGAGTGGTTAAGAAGATTAACTTCCCACAAATCAGGTGTTTTCCATTTATTCAGGCATGCAACATTTAGACTTGCTCTCAGAACTGCTTTCCTCTGTTTTGTTTGTTCCCTTTAATTAAAAAAAAACACCTCATAAATATTTCAAAATATTCACAAATACATATTATATATTTTATATATCTATAAAAGAGTGAGAGGGAGATTGAGAGCCAGAGATGCCCTTGCATTAGGCAAGCCTTTCTTTCCATAGCTTTTCTTCTTGTGCCCAGTCCCACTAACCAAGGCTGGTTGACCTGCATGGCCTGGTGTTGACACAGATTGGCAGTGTGACCCTTAAACTGTTGTAAACACCTATAAAATGTGGCCCTCCTTGTATGGTCAGTGATGAGGTCTTGACAGCATGACACTGTCATCTGATAAGCTGGGGTCAGGAGTCACTGGATTGCTTTGCTTTCTCCTTGGATGTCACAGAGCCAAAAGCTTTTAATGTTTTTAATAAGTAAATTACCCAAACACCCATGGTCCTGTTGCACTTGTTAACTCACCAGTGGCCAACGTGACCCCGGGAAGGCCCTGTGAAAGGTCACGGGCTGCTTACCTGGTATGTTGAGACCATGAGGCCAAGTTTTGGTGAGAATCATCCAAGTATTTGAGATTGATTTTGGAGAGCCTGTGTTACAAGCTGGTAGTATGATTCTCTTTAGCAAGAAACCAGAGGGCATGGTTTTGAAGTGAATGGTTGGTATTTCTTTCAAATATTGAACATGTCTAGACTCCAGGTGAAAAAATTATCAGGAGGACTTTGATTAAGGAAGAGTATTTTTTCCTAAAGCAAAATGAGTTTTAGTCAGTGTTAGTTTTTCAGTTCATACTCTCATTTCTATCTATCATCTATCTATCTATCTATCTATCTATCCATCCATCTATGTCTGTTTTATAATGCCTTAGAGATTGAGGTCGCAGATGTTTTTCATGCCACTCTTTGGAGTTCAGTGTATAGGAGGCCAGGTGGCTAGGAAAAAGAACAATAAATGATAATGAGCTCCCCCATTGCCACCATATAGAAGATGACTTATTCAACAAGTCAGAAAATCAAAACCAGAAATGCCTGGATATTGGAAAATATTGATTGATACTGATAAATCCTTGTTCTCATCTAGGTCTCTTTTACATCACTGAGGATGTGATGGGGGATGGCATATGAAAGTATTTCAATAACTTTGATAAAGTGTTGTGGGAACACAGGGAGGAGGCCCGTCTTGGATATAGATTTTCCTCTGCTCTCCTCCTCCAGTCACTCTCTGTGCTTCAGTCAATGCCCAGGAGGAGGTGGAGAAGCATTGGCCAGGGCATTTTTAGGGCTTAGCTGTCTATTTACTACTTTAAAACTCTGCACTTACTTAGGTCACTAAGTGTGTAATCCTGCGAGCTTTCGAGAAAAGCATTTTATTCTGTCCACAGTGTTTATTTTCCTTCATCTATTTATACACTTTATTCCAAATTTGGTGTTGGTGTTGCAGCCACTCTTAATGCTGGTGAGGACTCAGTTCATGTGGCTCAAAAGCTTGTTTTTTTTTTTTCAGGAGGTACTGGGGATTGAACCTGGGACCACATACATGGGAAGCAGATGCTCAACCACTAAGCTACACACGCTCCTCAAAGCTGGGGTTTTTAATTTCCTATCGCAGATTCAAATCCAGCAATTTTAAACCATGGATATTTCTAGGCTGAGTCTTGCAGAGATTTCTCACACACATGCGAATGAGTGCTGAGGCAACAGAAAAAACTGAATAATAAACTCAAGTCTACAGGAGACAAGTATTTCCAAATGAATTGAATATGTAGCTTTTTTCCACCATCAATAATGTCTGACTCCATTCTGGGCCCAAACAATTTGTGACAAAAAGGGCAGGCAAAAACAAAGTTGATTTTTAATCTCTCTAGCACTGAAGTGGGTTGTCTCATCACCCAGGAGACATATGAATTCTTTTCCTCCATCAAATTGTTAGCATTCTGCTTTAACACTGGGAGCAGCGATGGCCCAATGTCTAGCACTGCTTTCCTCTTGAAACAGTGGTTTTCTTCATTTTTTAATGAAATGTTCTCCCATCCTACCCCCGACTCCCACCAATCCAGAGTTTCTTTGATACCAAAACTTCACATCCACTTGACAGAACACACCAACTTGCAAACAAAAATCTCTTGGATATACAATGTAGAAGGCAGATTTTAAATAATATTCTTATTTTTGGTCACCAAATTATGATTTGTCATAATCTAGGCATCAATTTCAGCAAATAATTTAATCAGCTAAAGCTGCAGACTCATGGAAATTGGTACAATCCTGAGGAGGGGCAAATAATCTGGGATTTGGCCTGGAGTTCCCCTTCCCTGTGACCTTTCAAGATTGGCCTTGCCTAAATCATACTGAAAAGATAAGTTTCTGAACCTTTTTTTAACCCTCCAGACTCCCTGATCAAATATATTTTTCCCACAGGAACACTCAGTATTATCTAAGTCAGATAATTAACATTCAAGGTGCTGAGACCATGTCCACATGATGAAAAGTGTTTTGGAAAAGAATAAATGAGGGCATTACTAATGAAATTTTTTTTCTTTTACAAAAAGTCACTGAATTATGCTATCCAGACAGTCCACTGTCTGATAATGCATTGATAAATGGAGGTATAGACAATCACATTAAGAACTTCAGGATACCATTTACAATTCTTGATGTCGGTAGTTAGAATCAAAAGCTATGAACTTTTCCTAAAAATTAGAGGTAATATTTTACCAAAGTGAGAGGCAGTTTGCAAACAGTTAGCATAGTCAGTCTACATTTTTGATGAATGTAGCTGATAGATTAAGAAGCTTTCATAAAAATGGGATTCATAAACTGGGTGGACCAAAGAACCCCTAAGGACACAGAGTATGACATATGGTAGGTACTCAATAAAAATTTGATGGATTAATTAATAGAACATAGTAGAAAAGAAGACATTACTATGGATAAGCCAAAAAAGACTAGCAGATAAGTCAGTTGAATGAGCCTCAAGCAATTAGAGGAGGGGTAGCATAATTTGAGCAAAGATTTTAGGCTGATTTTTAAGCAAAATGGCCACTGGTGTGATTGTCTTGTTAAAAGTATGAGATGCTGAGGAAACTTTAAAACCTTATGTGCAGACACATCTGGATTTGAATTCTCCACTTACCAGCTCGTAAACATGGATGAATTCTCCAACTCTTCTGAGCCTTTGTTTTCTTTTCTATATAGTGGGGGTAATGATAACCGCCTAACCCAGTTATGATGAGAATTTCTAATAATGCATATAAAGAACATAAGAAGGCCTAACATATAGCAAGTGTTCAATGCTCAATAAATAAATCAATACTTAGGATTTTGTATGCCGGATGTTTTTTGGCATACAAGATATTTTGCACTTGTTTTTGCCTAATGTCTGGCTTTAGCATCGTATCATGTCAAATAGATCTGCCTTTCAAAGGTTGCATCAGGCACTGAAAAATGTTCTCTGCCTAAAATTTTTAATTAGCAGGTAATTGTGATGACTCCACTTTAGTACCTGATTAAAGAAACTAGGGAATCCTGTGCAAATGATGATTAAAATGACAATGATGACCGAAGACACCACTCTGGACTGGGCTGAATGCACTAGGTTATCATTAATATGAATGAAAACAATTTTTTTTTTAGGAGGTACCGGGGATTGAACCCAGGACCTCGTACATGGGAAGCAAGTGCTCAACCATTTGAGCTACAACCACTCCCCCATTAATATGAATTTTAAAGCACATAATGTGAGTGCCATTTGTGCAAGGAAACAAAGGAGAAAACACCTGGGATTCCATGAGATGCCGAGTTTGGAAGCACATGGAAGTGACTGATGCCAGGTTTTCCTGGGGCCAGTGGGAAACTCTGGGCCACTGGTGCTTTTGGTGACTTTTAATAGTGTGTGGTCCTCAAGATCTCCAAACCGCGCCCCCTTCCGCTATAAATTTGTCTCTTACCTCTCTTTCCTTTTCTCTCCCATCTATCTTTTTCTCTTAATTCATAAAGTTTGAAAAATATATAATATCCTCAACCAGAAATAAGTATGCTTATATTCAGCTATATTTGCAGATATGTGCTTAAACGGGCAGTCTCTTAATGTAACACATGTGTGTATATTACATGTAATATATAATATGACTATAGAACCATATTAATTATTAAGAATTCTCTAATAGTAATTTTTCACTCCTTAAGTAACATTGACACTTGTTAAATTTTAATTTGCATTGCATAGTATTGAGGGCATCAAGAATGTAATACATTCTCATCAATAGGTTTCTGTGCATTTGCAATGATTTATATTTAAGAATTTAAAGAATAAGGAAATTACATTATAGCCTTCCTAAGTATATGCCTTTTCTGCATGTAGAATTTGAAGAAAAAAATAAAAGCACACACATATCTATTACAATGCCAAGAACAATCAACTAAAGTTTCATAAGACACTTAAGACAAATCTATACAATGAATAATGGAGGATTGGGTGTCTCTGATTTAAATTCTTGACATTGATGGTCAGGATCAGTATTTCTCAAAAATTTTGGTACACATTAGATTTACTCAGAGAGTTGTTAATAGTAAGGCCTCTTGGGAACCACGCACGGAGATTCTGAGTCAGGAGGTTTGAGGTGGGGCCCAAGCATTGTTTGCAAACACTACAGGTGACTCTTCTGACTCCACCTTGAGAAGCTGGTAGAGGATAATTCAGATGAAGGGTTTTCTTCCCCATTTTTTGTTTGCTTTTGTTTTATTTTGCCTTCATATTCTTTCTTTTTTTTAATACTTTGGATGGATTGCATGCTTTATTAATATGTATCAATAAAATTGATTAAAAATATAAATGTACATAATTGTGAGAAAAATGCACACACAGGCACAAATACACAAAACCACTTTGAGCTCCCAAAGCTAAATTCAGCATATATGTAGTATAAATATGCTGAGACTACCACTCACCACAACTCTTTCAAATATAAGAGGATTAGATAATTGATGGGAAAATTCTTCCAACAAGTCCATTCGAGTAGTGAGAATGATGATGCGTCTTCGGTTTGAGGCTGCAGGGTTTATCATCTATCTTTTCTCGGTACCTTGCTGATGATTGGTGCTGATCATCTGCAGACTGACCCATTAATGGTTTTCAGTAGAGACTTCTTTCTGGTGCACCTACGATGGAAGGCTAACTGCCTTCCCTTGGAATTCAGTTGTCACTTTGAGCACATTCTTTAGATGTTACCAAAGTGGTACGCATCCTTTTAACACTGAATATTTAGTCTAAACACAAAGAAGTGGAAAGTCGAGGCTCTTTCCCAATCTGTTTTTCTGCCTTTGCTTTCCAATTTGTTGCACACCTTAAACCAACACCCAGTTGTCTCCACTGAGCTTTCCGAGTCCGAGGCATCTCCACATTCCATGTGTCTCGTGCATGCATATGCACAGGCACACACCAACTGTTTGGAGTATTACTAAACGCCAAGAACAAATTCGTGATTGCAGCCCACATACCTCCTACCTTATTAAAAAGAGATTAGCACCTTGGACACACAACAGAGCCCAGAGTCAGCCACTCAGCAGTGGGAGCATTCCATGTAGGGAGGAAATGTTTCTGGCTACCTCCAAGGAGATATTGACAAAAGTTTTGCAAAATGAGTATTAGTTGCCCTGCAGTGACAGTACTGGAAACACACTCCATTATACAGGGAATTTCCCTATTCCTTTATATACCAAAAGGTTCAGGGAGCAAGGAAAAGGCAGCGAGATGGCAGCAATTCGCTTGACGATTGGCCTCCAGGAAGCTGGGGCTTCAAGTTACTCAGCTGGTGAAGGGCAGTGCTAGGATTCAAAGTCCTAGCTTTTGGTCCAGGATCAAGACTTGTCCCTGGGGTTTTCAGTGCCATGAAGGCCAGCTCTGCGGAGCTCCACTTTGGCCTTTAACAAGCCCTGCCCTATTCCCAGCAGGCTCACCCTTGATGACAGCCACCTATCAATCCCTTTTCTTCTCACTGTTCCCTCCCCAGCCCCTGCCCTGCACTGTTTGGTGAAGTTCCTGCCTGGAACAGGAGGCCACTCTCCCAAGAGCTTATTAGAAACAAGGGAAGGAAGATGGGGAGGAAAATGTGGGAGAGAAGTTCCGTCATTTCTGGCTGCCCAAGCCAGTTCTCTAAACATCCATTATCCGTATTAATGGACGTTCCTTCCCCATTAGAACAATGATAATTTCCACGTATATACGGGTTAAATGCGGTCTTGGAACGAAACAGTGGTGGGCCATGGTTTTTACGGTAAAAGAGATTCTGAGATCAAAACCACCAACTTATAACAAATGTTTAGGACATAATCCTGTTCAGAAATTGATGTCTACCATTCACTTGCGTAGTAGCATAATTCCACAAACAGAAATCCTGGCATCCCATTAAAGAAGAGCAAGAAACAATAATGAAAGCATCCTGGGAACCTACAGTCATCTTTTAAATGCCGTGAAAGAAGCTACAAACATTGTAAGGATGACACATACTGAACTCTGCCAAATATATGGGGAGTTTCTTATGTGTGAGGCTTGCTTCCTGTGAAGTGGCAGATTACTTAAAAGACCACTGTTGGCGATATTTTCTCTGGCTTTGTCAAAAAGTCTAGACTTTTCCACAACCATGTCCTGAGAAATTTACCTCATAAGAACATAAAATTAACAGGTGTTGATTTATTCTTGTTACAAAGCACTATATAATCAATGAAGAAATATTAGAAAAATAAAGTGAGTAGAAAGCAAAAATATATACAAAAGATATAAATTCTACCATCCACAGATGACCTCTTTTAACATTGTGGAGAATGTTTACATACACCACCACACATATATTTTAAAGAAATACTGTTATATTGAAATATGCCTGAGTGATCTGCTTTTTTACTTAGATATCTTTGCTATCATGTATGCCATTATAATTAAAGTGAATATGTTTAGTATTTCATTTTATGAGTGACTATATTTTAGTTAACGAATCCCCCATTTTGGTATTTAGATTATTGCTAATTTTTACAACTTTATATATTCTCATAATTCAATTGCTGTGCTAAGGTATCTTTATTCCCTTGAATGAGAAACTCACTGGATATTTGCATTGTTTTGAGCAAGGCTATATTAAGCTTAATTTTCCAAGTCTACTGGCTTGACCACGTTGCCTTGCTGCCTGCACTATTCAGATGGTATGATGCCGGCACACCTGATTATTTCAGTCAATATGAAGAAACAACTGGTCAATCCAGGGCATGATGTTATATATTTTTTGCCTCCTAAAGAGGAAGACAAATCAAATTCTTCGGATAACTTACAACCTCAAACTGCCTTATGTGAGACAGAAAGCGCTAACTGACAGAAGACACAGGTCAGCAGCAGGCCTTCATTTCTCAGATGCCATAGGCGAAAGAATTCCTTGTATCAATTTTCTTAGTTAAGTATACAGATCTATGTTAGGGTCTCAGTTAAGCCCAGTAAAGGGCCAAACCACTATCTTCTGATATTCCCCATGATGAATCCTTAGATATAATGTTAGTGGCAAGAGAATGAAATATGATATTGTCTATAATAGGTGAGCAACAAAAATTTGGTGACTGGAATTGAAAAATAATAGTATTTGAGGATCTTTATGGAATTACTCTTCAGCAAGAACAAACCAATGGAACTGCATATCAGAACCACTGGTCACTATTAATTCAGTGAAATTATGCCAACATGCTGAATTTTTCACTCTTTAGCCATCTGTGTCATGATTTTTAAATGTACATTTAAATGATACCAATGGCAAAAGGGAATTAGGAAAGATGAAGCGAAAGGGTTATTATAATTCAAGATTGTAAATGCATGTTCCTGTATAGATGCTCAAAAGGACAGTTTTATATAGACCCTATCTGATTAAGATGTGAATCTATACATAGTACAGATCTGTTTATATTCACATTAAGGGGGGAAAAAAAGCAGGCAAAGCACCAGCTGTTTAATTTGTGGCCATCATTATTTTCACATTAGCACCTGTTGAATTAGAGGTATTAGCACTCATTGGTTTTGCCTGTGTACCTATTTAGTGATTTGTTTTTAAATGTGAACACGGCAGGATACAGAGACATAGCAATGGATCATGATATATACAAAATCATGGGTTGTCCTTACTAGAGCTTTCTATCAAAGAAATGAAACAAGCTAATGGGCATCTAAAAAGACCTCAGAGGAAGTGGGTGTGGCTCAATCGATAGAGCTCCCGTTTACCATATGAGAGGCCCCAGGTTCGCTTCCCAGCGCCTCCTTGTGAGGGCAGGCCGGCCTGCGCGGCGCGGTGGGCTGATGCAGCAAGTCCTCACAGCAAGGGGGAGGTGAGCAGACACGGAAAAAACACACAGCAGATGGACACAGGAAACACAAGCAGCAAGGAGGGGATAAATAAATAAATAAATCTTTAAAAAAATAATAAAAAAATAAAAAGACCTCAGAACAACTTTAAGTGGAATGCTTTGAGAAGTTCAGGTGAAACAGAGTGGGAGTTACTTACTGTGTTCTGACTTCTGAAACACAGGGTCAGCAGCCGTCCTAGGCTGTCCTGAGCATGATTCTTGGTGGCACTTCAGGGCTGCTAGATTAATGTAAAGAGAAAGCATCTTTTTTAAAATGGGCCATCACCTTGCTCTTAGATTTAAGGTGCTAAAACTCCAGAGAACTTAGTTTGGTTTTTGGGCTTTGGCTGGCATTCACTGAGGTTGTTAGTTATTGAAATTTGTATTTTAAGAATTTAGGATACGTTTTACTTCTCAGTTGTGTTTCCACAGCCAACAATCTCATCATTTGGGATGATTATTTCCCAAAGTTTACAAAACCAATAAAAATTCAAATACCATCAGAAATTGGCAGCTATTGAAAAACTAGATTGGCATAATAAGTTCAGATCTTTTCTAAATCATTTGCCTATGCAATTTCTATTGCCTCATTGTTATATGAATATGACACTTTAAATCAAAATGCCTTTGACTGTCTGAGACCTAGCTATTAAGGAGAGATGCAAAAATGAAATTTCCTTTCCAGATACTAACTTTTTTTTCCCATTCAGGCACTCTCAGCGGTTTTTGTCCCACATTAATTTTGAAGGGACATAAAATGTAGTAACAAAAGTAGCCTTTTAGTAATCAAAGCCATTCTGTTTACGATGTAAAGTTCTAAATAATTATTTAAACTTTCCTTTTTACAGGATGAGAAGTTAAACATTTTTGTTTCATCTACCTTGGGGGATTTGGCTCCTCACTAAATTTCAGTTTTTCACTCTGCCTCGTCTTTTTCGTTTAAAATATCTTAGAAGCTTTACAGTGGTGCATTAGAAACAAGTGTAGGTCATGTTAGAACACAGGTTCCTGGGCCCCGCACCCACACTTTCTGCTTCAGCAAGTCTAGGGTGGGCTGAGAACTTGCATTTCTAATTAGATCCCCGGTGCTGCTGCTGCTGCTGGCCCAGGGATCACATTTGAAGAACCACTGCTTTAGAGAGTCAGTTTTTATATTTTCTTTGACATGCTTTATGTCATTCAAATTCACGTGCAGCAAGTGAGTTTTAACATTAGCTGATTAAGCAGAAAGAAATGACTGCTGCTCACTAAGGTAGGCATTTTCTTAGCAAAGTCTACAAATTTCCAAACTGCATCACTTCTGGTAAGTGATTTTATTGATATGTAGACATTCCTTTGAATTCCCCACTTGGGAAAATGTTATATATGATGTTAAAGCACCATAAAACAGCAGGGGGACGTTGTTTAAGATATGATGGGACAAGTTCAGAAGTATTTAATAATTTGCTGAATGAATACACAAATGGAAGAACCACATCCTTTTAAATTCATATATTATAGCTGTTTACACATACCCTACCATTTTCACCACCAGCTCCATTACGAGAAGGATGTTGGAAAGGAAAATATTTTCTTCACATAATCCACTCCCTTAGCCATCATGCTTATAATTTACTTTTCTGTAAGATCTCTACGGGTCTTTTTTATCCTCAAGAAGCTTATGAGGCAAGAAAAGAGCAGAGATTATTTTCCCGACTGTATAGATGAAGGAACAAGCTCAGAGAAGTGATTTATTTTCCTAGGGCCAGTGACCTGATAAATCATGGAGTGGGACGGAATCCCAGCGGACCTTGCCATCCCAGGGTTTGTGTGGTCTTTGCTAAATGGAGCCTTCCCCCATCAGGCCAAGGCAAACAAAGGGTTACATGTAAGCAGCAGCTGTTTGCTTGCCACTGACCTGTCCGTAATGAGAAGGAATCAGCTGTTAGGGCTGTGAGAACTCCCCAGGGACCGGGCTCTCAGTTGGAGCTGCAATCAAGAACTTTGAACACCTGTGGAGCCCCGCCTCTCCCGGGCAACCAGCACACCTGTTGGCCCCCGTGTTTCCACATTCAGCTCTGAGCATAAAACCAGAGTTAGGGAACAGGTAGAGGCTGTGCCAGGACCCGTGCTTCTCACCTAGGTACCCATCCCCTTTCTCTTTCTTCCTTGATATATAACCTTGCCGGCCTTTAATCTGATGGTTCTCCCTTCTTGTTGCATCTTCAAGTTGAGCCTACTAACTTCGAGCGTGGACTACTTGATCTTCAGTGAACACTTAGAGACCAAATCTGACCTGCATCATTCATGTGTAGGGCCTGGCATGCAGAAGGCAACTTAATACATATTTGCTGAGTGAAGGAATACTGTCTAGAAGACAAAACAAGGTCATTGGTTGTGTGACATGTGATATTCAAAAAATATTTTGAGTGCTTACTATTTGGTGGGCACTATGATAAATAGTGGGAAGATATTCATATAGGAAACTGACCCAGTCCCTGCCCTCCATAGATTTTAACAGGGACTACAGACAATTAAATAAATGATTCCGTGCACATGATGGTATGAGATCCAATTGATGAAGAGTTCTTACCACCTCTAAGCTCTGCCTTAAACAGAATTATAGAACATTCCAGAGCCCTCATGCCCAAGCTCACTGAAATCTGGATTTTTCTCTTCAAGGCTGTGTGTTAGCCACATATTCACGGACTTTCCCTGCTTCCTGTTCCATCTAGTCTCTTCCTGGCCTCATTTGGCCCCGGGTGTGGAGTTCTCTGCCCCCGGCATGATTTCAATCCTATGTAGCCATGCTGGCATTGGTGGGCAGGCTGTAGCAGCAGTCTACCACGTTTGTGAATTAAAGCTATAACTCTGAACTTTGAAAGCCAAGGCATCAGCAGCAGACACCTACAAGTCATTCTCCTGAAGACCTGGATTTGCAGCCTCCCTTCAATCTTCTGAAACAGGAGATAGCAGAGAGAATTTGGGGGACCTGGGGTCCAATTAAAAATATCCCAGAGATGACAATTTCAAAGGCTGATAAAAGTTGTTGAGTGCAGAAGCACTGCAGGGTCTGGATGCTCAAGCAATTGCTCTTTTTCTTTTTCAGTTTTGGAAAGAAAGTTGTCAATTTAAAAGGAATGGTGTTGAAGAGAATCCTAATTAATCAGACCATGTTTGACAAAAGGAAAATGCTATAGACAGCTTTTTCTTGGAAAGTAAAATCCCGTTCTTTGGAAATGGCTGAGCTACAGAAACATCTGGGGGGCACTTTTTGGCATTAAGAAGTTTGGCCCTTAATCTAAGGTTAATTTAATTGGGATGAAACCATAGCTAGTTCAACTTCCTATCATGCTTTCCAGGAAACCCCATAGTCTTGGATCCTCCTGGCAGAGTTCATTTATATTTTTCAAATCTCCCTATAGTCAATTTGAAATTCCAGTGGTCATGTTCAGACATGGCTTACCAGAAGAGTTATTTCATTCAAAAACATCTTAATTTTCAGTAATATTTTGAGTCTCCAAATCTGTACCATGAAGATTTCTCTATTTTGACATGTTCATTCTGGTTGAGTAAATTTGATGTTCAAGAAATCAATTCAAAAGTTAAAAATTATGTTTTATTTTTTCCTTTGGCTTCCTCCATCTAATCAAGAAGACCTCATTCTTTCATTACTTTTTCCGGTGGGACAGATTTTTATTTTCCATTTTTAGTATTTGTAAACAACAGCGGAAAAGGTGTGCTCTGCTGAGCCTGAGTTGGAAGTGAAATTTTTGAGAACTTCTTCCCAATGGCAAAGATCCTACCAAGGTCTTTCCATTGGTAAATATCCTACCAAGGTACACACCACTACAGAGGTCAAAGAATTACAAATATTCCCTTGGGGGGTGAATTGTATGGTGGGAAGGACCCTACTTGAGGAACAGACAGACCCGTGTTTAGATCCCAGATGTGCCAATAATTCATTGCATAACTCACCACTCAACTGAAAAGGGAGGATTGCATGTCTTCTTGCTTGTGTGAAGATAAGAGACCACAAAGGGCTTAGCATGGTGCCTGGCCCATAGGAAAGGCTGGATAAAGGGAAGTGATTCTTGTTACTGCTATCCAGGGGTAAACTCATCTGGGATAACATTGACCTGATTCACCTGGGGTTATTCTAATTTCTGTTTTCAAAAACAAGGTGCCCCCACACCACCCACCCACCCTTAAGTAAGCTGTTGTGCAATGCTGACTGGTTGCAACAGTCCTGTCACTGGGTGAAATGCGCTTTCCACTTGGAAAGTCAAATGCTTCTTAGAATTCTAAATACTGGGGGGACAAAATCTAACTGGAAAGCAAGATCTCACATGTAACAAAATACTTCAGAGAAATGAGACCAGATCTAAAAATAAAAGACACAGTCTTTTGTTCAGCAATTTTTTATTTATTTAACATATCCTGGACCCTCAGGGTGGGGGGATGTCGATTGTAGAGTTAAAAGTCACAGTCAACGACTTTGATATGTAGAAACATTTTTGTTTTCCTGAATTCAGTTAGGAGCCCCCATATACGGTAGGTACTTAGAAAGTGGGTGAGGTGAGAAACCAATTTAATGTCCTAAAGCGAATTTAGGCACTTCTTTATTCAGTCACTTCAAATTTGCTCAGCCAGTGTGCAGGGGAGGCTTGTGATACATTGCGGCATCATGGGGAAGGGACTCTGATTCCCACAGACCACACTGAAGTCTTTAACCCTCAATGTACCTGCTGCAGAAGTGTCTCTGGATGGAAGCAAAGTTCCCTCCTTCCAGCACCCCTAAAGCACAGCTGGTCCCCCATGCTTGCTGGCCCTGAGATGTGACCATGAGCCTTGTCCAACCCCAACTTGGAAAGTGAAATCATATCAAGCCTGGTATGTAGGAGGTATGTGATTTCACTAATGAAAATACAGAGGTACACCTATAGACTTGAGCTGTCCATTGGATATTTAGGTGAAAATGCCTGAAAGTCTCCTGAAATGTGGGCCTATTCTAGAGAATAGCTAGAGTTGAGAGATGCACAATTGGGAAGTAATCTGTTCAGTGGGAGTGGTAGCATTTGAAAGGGGTGTCAGATGAGTGGTGTGATCATCTGCCAAGTTCTACTGTGGAGGGGCTTGTCTCCTGCCAGTAGGTTCAGCCTTCTCTGGAGTCGGAAATTTTATCCCCTGTCAGGAGGAATGGGAGGAATCTCCCATGCACTAGCGAGGGCCTTTGCTTCCTCTTGATTCCTGGTGGGGTGGTATACGAGGGTTTCAGCCATTCATTCCCATTCTTGTCTACTCCTGTCTGATGTTCTTCCCCATATGGAGAGAGAGGGGATTAGGAAAGTGCTGGTGGTATCCTGGGAACTTGAGCGATCATGGCAATTGAGCAGCATGGTGTCTGGTGTCTAGGAGCAAATATTAGTTTAGTATCTGTGGTGCTTTGAAGCTGTGTGTACTCCAGAAAAGCATGTTCTTAGAGCTAATCCATGTGGACCCATTGTAAGTCGGATCTTTTGATCAGGCTACTTCGGTTAAGGTGTGACCCACATCATTCAGGATGGGTCTTAATCCTCTTACTGGAGTCGTTTATAAATAGAATGATTACAGAGAGGGAGAGAGAAAGCCACCAAAACCTAGAAGAGAAAGGAGAGACCAGCAGATGCTGCCATGTACTTTGCCATGTGGAAGACTAACCAAGGATCTGGCAGCCAGGCTTTGGGAGAAAGCATCACCTTGATGATGCCTTGATTTGGACATTTTTCTTAGTCTCAAAACCGTAAGCTAATAAATCTCCATT
This sequence comes from Cabassous unicinctus, assembly GCA_029593785.1. Taxonomy (NCBI): domain Eukaryota; kingdom Metazoa; phylum Chordata; class Mammalia; order Cingulata; family Chlamyphoridae; genus Cabassous; species Cabassous unicinctus. The sequence continues at coordinate 4,325 of JAQZBX010041658.1, read as the reverse complement.
GTTAAAAGCCAAGCCATTTCATGGTATCTGCTTTGAGTAGCCTAGCAAACTAAAACAGTATCTAATGAAGCTTCTGAGTCAGTCATAGATGAAATGGTTAAAGCTCGATATCCAAGTCCATATGAGACAAGATAATAGAGGACAAAAATGCAAATCCAAGAGGGCCCAGCCCCTGGAACCTGATGTGCAGTTGAGATGTTGGGTGGTGCGAAGGAGGGGCTGTGTGGGTCATAGAGTGACATCTTTTGAGATGGTTCTTTATGTGCTTTCTTCATTTGATTGCCCGGAGTCACTCTGAAACAGACATTTTTCCTTATATCCAGCCCTTATTCTTAGCTCAATCTGGTAATTCCTTTACTCCTTCATATGTGAATTTCTTCCAGCTAGAGATTAGGATCCTGAAATTCTGATCCTTCTGGTGATTTCCTGTCCCATCCTTTTCAGTTTGTACTGGAAATTGCTGCTTGCCAGCGTAGGCTCTGAGCTCAGTGTGCTCTATCCCTTCTGGATCCCCTGTGTGGTGCTGTCTGTTGGGTCCCCATTTCCAATGCCTTGCCTTGGCCTATTCTCTGTTTCTGGGACTTTCTTTGGAATGACTCCCCAGGTACTGTGGATATATCTAGTCTTCTTGCCATATGAATCCAGACTCAGTCTTCTACTCAGAATTTGGAGATCCTGTAGGTCAAGGGCACCGATCTCTGTTGGGAACTGCAACATGGCTACACTGTCTCTCAGACAAGCTTTCAAAGCAGGCTTGTAATTCGTATTTCACAGGCCACACAGAAGAGTCTGAGAGATTCAGCAGCTCGCCCAAGGTCAGACAACTAGAAAGTGGCAGGAGTTAGAAAGTGACAAATTGGTTTCATTCCAAAGCTCATTCTCTTTCCACGACTGAAGGCCGCTTCCAAGGAAGTTAGAAAGGTGAAAAGATTGTGGTCAAGAAGAATAGGGCAGGAGTTTAAGATCATTACAGAGGCCCAGTTTGTGAGCCTTTTTAACTTCAGAAGAGTGAGCTTGCTAATGAATGGAGTGGAGAGGAAGGTCACAAGTATGGAGGAAGTGGAGGGGCATTCCATTCAAAGTTTCAGATGATATGTCAGCATGAAGTTTATCATCATAAACTTACCCTGCTTTTAGGGATTTAAAATGAAGACTAAAAGTCATGTTTCCCTTAGAAACAGGTGCTGCCGAAGACTCATTCTTGGAATGATGATTGCTGAATTCACCTGGCCTCTAGACACACTCCTGTTATTTCCTGGCCGTTGAGACACACAGGCTGTGTGTGTTTGTAAATTTACCCACATTATTGCCTAAAATCTTGACCACAACCTCGAGGAAGTATGAACTTAACATTTGTGAGAAAAGCACAAATGTTGCCTCTCTGGTTAGCTATGAATAGAAATGGCTCCACTTTGCTACATGCTCCTGATACAACGCATGTTTATCCAAACTATGGCTTTTTTTTTTTTTCTCCCAAAGTATATGCAGAATAGCTAACATTCTTCCTTTTCCTCTTAGAAGACGGATTAGTACCACCTGTCTCAGCTAACATTCATGGGATTCAGCAGGAAAAACAGTATTAGGAGGGAAAAGCTCCTTTGAATGCACTATTTCAGGATTATTCTTTGGTTGCTAAACTGCTACCTTTGTATTCAAAGGTGATGAGACATTTTCTGGCGGAGAGACAGAGACATCCCAGAAAGGTGTCAAGTTCAAAGAGGGCTGAAAAAGACTTGAGCCAAAGCTCTCCGAGGAGGCTGAGCGATTGATTGCAGGCATTGCTTACATTTTCTTCTTATTGTTACAGTTCAAGGAAGGATTGTGGTCTTCCCCCTGCTGCCCCATCCCACCCCCTCTTCTATGTAAGTATTAACCTGGGCCCTCATTCCAACTGGATCTTTGCCATCCAGCCCCGGCTGCTTTCTGGCTTTCTCTGTAGGAGGGTAAATTACAGTGCCTGAAGGTTCGAAGGGCTGTCTCTGAGCTAGGCGTCCTCAAGCCAGAGTCTTGGCTTTGACATTCAATAGGGATGGCAGCATGAGCTGGGCATTTAACCTTTTGCAGTCTGCATTTTCCCCTTTTCTAAAATGAAGATGATGCAATTCTCTTGCAGGAGCGTTGGGAAGATTAATGAGTTAATGTTTTGTGAAGTGCTTTGAGATTCTCAGATGAAAGGTGCTACATAATAATTACAATAACGCTTTATTTTTATATAGTGCCTTTCTTCCAGGGAGCTCAAACTGCTTTACAGAAATTATTTCATTAATCCTTCAGCATCCCTCAGAGGCAGGCACCAATTATTATCCCCCTTTCTCATAACAGAAATCTGGGGCACAGAGAGGTAAAATGACCTGGCCAAGGTCACAGAGCAGGTCATTGGTAAAATTAGCAGCAGAATTCAAGTCCAATTCATTCATACATTCATTTATTCATTCATTCATCAACTATTTACCCATGGTTGTATGCTAGACACTCAAACTATTTGGTAGGGGAAGATGTGATGTAACGTTAAATGAAATACGTTTTCTGATTCTCTGCTGTTGAAGAGCTTGAGTTAACCCACTTGAACAAGTAAATAATTTTTAATAAAATATAGCTATCATATCATACAGTGCAGAAATACAAATAAATATGCAGCAAGAGTAGACACTGAGAAAAAAGCAAGTAACTTTGGCTTTACCAAAGAGAAGGTATACAAACCAGCTCTTGAGTGATGGGTTCACCAATGGAGAAAAAGAAGCTAAAGCAAGGTGTCTCCAAAAAGGGAATGCAAGAAGAGTGTGAAAAATCTGGGAAGAGAGACCCACTTGGCAGGACACAAGCATAGGGTTTACTGGGCAGAGGAGTGGGCTGAGAAATTTGGACTTTACGCACAAGGCAATTGAGAAGCCCTGGAGATTTTTAGGCATAAGGAACGAGGCACCTTTATATTTATAAAGTTAGCTCTGGTGGCTGAGTGCTAATAGTTTGGATAGAGAAGAGAACCAAGGCTAGAGACTGGGAAAACAGACCCCTGACTCAATGTCCCGACCAATTCAACGAAGTTATTCTTCTTCTCGAAGATTTTATGAGCTAGAGCTACAATGTTGTCTTTGAAATTCTGCACATAATGCTTCAAGAAAACAGCTATAACAATGCTCTTTCGTGGCTAGGATGTTTTCCATTTCAAGAAGCATCCAAATGTCTTAAAAAAAATAAATCATCTAGAATGCAGCTTTTCAATGATGGTACAGTGAGCAGCTGTCATTCTCTTACACTGAAATCCATCAGACAAAATGGTTAAGTCTACATCAACTACTTATTATAATAGAAAGAAAGCTTTTGTTATACTATTTGTTAAGTATCTCTCCAAATTAGATACAAGAGAATGATCTTCAATGCAAAAAAAAAAAGTGTTCATTTTTGTTTCACACGATAAACTATTCTGTGATTAGACATATTTATTTTTATTTTCACCTATCATTATAACTATATAGTCAGTTTAAAGAACATTTTCCTGATCATTTGTATTTTTTTCTTGTCAAAATCTCTTTCAAGTGCCTGACAGACAAAATAGTAAAACCACTTTGCCTTCATTGGAGGATCTTAAAATGTTTTGCAGGTACGGATGGATGCAGATTCGCAGACTCCTCAAGAGATGGAAGCGGTAGGTACACTTCATTCTTAGAATGACAGTTACTGTCTTTCAGACCCCTTTACCTTCATCACTCATGGTTAGCAGTGAGCTGGGACTAAATCTCAGAAATTCAAAATCTTTGACAAAATTGATATCCTGACACATAGCTGATTAAACCATTCTGGTAGACATGAGATAAATGCTTCTTGATTAACTGGCAGTTAACTCATTTAGAATTTATGTCTATAGAGAGAGCAACATTTCCTAAACAAGACATCATATTTGTCCTTCAGTATATTGAGTGTATAAGTTAGGATAGGTGAGATACTGCTACAGTAACAAATGATCCCTAAGTGTCAGTGACTTTATCAGCAAGGGTTTCCTTTAAGCTCATGCAAAGTTCATTGCAGATTTGATTCTCCAGTGTGCTATCCTCCAGGTGACAGCTCTGAATTTTACCTTTCTACCAACATATACATTAGTAATTGATAGAGCACGGCAAGAAAGAAAAGCTTGGACAATCAAACACTTCCACTGAGAAGTTCCACTCTTCTCTTCCACTTACATTTCATTGGCCAAAGCAAGTCATGTGGCCATGCCTAATTTCAAAGGAAGAAAGTATTACAATCCATCCATGTGCCCAGAAGAGGAAACTTGATAACAGTGAACAATATAATGTCTGCCACTGGCCTTTTCTGATGCTCTTTTT
>JAQZBX010041657.1:0-22256 GCA_029593785.1 Cabassous unicinctus | reverse complement strand
GGCATTTGGGCTACTTCCTCATGTAACTTACTTGTGCCTTCAGGACCTGCTCAAGGCCTATCTCAGATATACCACTTCCACTTTATTATGGAGTACTGCTGTGCAGTCCCAACTTTATGGTTTGGTGGGTGAGACATACCCAGCTCATGATAGGCAACTCAGATCTCATGGTCAATTGATGACCCATGGTTAAGCATTCAGTGTCTACTAAGGCCCAGTAGTAAGCCAAAAGCTGCTTCTCAAAATTGGAGTAGTTATCTGCAGAAGATGGCAAGGCTTTGCTCCAAAATCCTAAGGGTCTGCATTGTGTTTCCCCTATAGGAGCCTGCCAAAATCTCCAGACAGTATCTCTATTTGCCACTGAAACTTCCAGCCCCATTGGATCTGCTGGATCATATGGTCCAATTGGTAGTGCAGCTTGCACAGCAGCCTGGACCTGTTGAAGGGTTTCCTCTTTTTCCAGTCCCCAATCAAATCTAGCAGCTTTCCTGGTCACTCGGTAAATGGGCAGCAGTAACACACCCAAATGAGGAATGTGCTGTCTCCAAAATCCAAAGAGGCCAACTAAGCATTGTGCCTCTTTTTCGGTCTTAGGAGGGGCCAGGTGCAACAGTTTATCCTTTACTTTAGAAGGAATATCGCAACAGGCCCTACACCACTGGACACCAAGAAATTTCACTTAGGTGGAAGGACCCTGTATTTTTGTTGGATTTATCTCCCATCCTCTCTCATGCAAATGCCTTACCAATAAATCTAGAGTCTATTCTACTTCTTGCTCAGTAGGTCCTATCAACATGATATCATCAATATAATGGACCAGTGTGATATCTCCTGGGAGGGAGTGAAGATCAACTTCCGTGCAGACAATATTATGACATAGGGCTGAAGAGTTGATAAACCCCTGAGGCAGGACAGTGAAAGTATACTGCTGACCTTGCCAGCTGAAAGCAAACTGTTTCTGGTGGTCCTTACTAATGGCAATTGAGAAAAAAGCATTTGCCAGATCAACATCTGCATACCAGGTACCAGGGGAAGTGTTGATTTGCTCAAGCAATGATACCACATCTGGGACAGCAGCTGCAATTGGAGTCACCACCTGGTTAAGTTTATGATAATCTACTGTCATTCTCCAAGATGTATCTGTTTTCTGCACAGTCCAAATAGGAGCATTGAATGGGGATGTGGTGGGAATAATGACCCCTGCATCCTTCAAATACTTCATGGTGGCACTAATCTCTGCAATACCTCCAGAAATCTGTTATTGCCTTTGATTATCTATTTTACTAGGCAGGTCAGTTCTAGAGGCTTCCACTTGGCCTTTCCAACCATAATAGCCCTCACTTCACTAGTCAGGGATCCAATGTGGGGATTCTGCCAGTTACTGAGTATGTTTATCCCAATTATGCATTCTGGAGCTGGAGAAATAACCACAGAATGGATCTGGGGACCCACTGGACCCACTGTGAGATGGACCAGAGCTAAAACTTCATCACTCACCTGACCTCCATAAGCCCCTACTCTGACTGGTGGACCACAGTGATGTTTTGGGTCTCCTGGAATTAATGTGACTTCTGAGCCAGTGTCCAATAATCCCCAAAATGTCTGATCATTTCCTTTTCCCCAATACACAGTTACTCTGGCAAAAGGCCATAGGTCAACCTGGGGAAAGGTGGGAGGAAGATTAATTGTATTAATTTTTGGAAGTTTAACAGGATCCTTCCCCAAGTGGACCTGATCTTCTCCTCATTCAAGGGGCTCTGGGTCTGTAAACTGTCTCAAGTCTAGGAATTGATTGAGGGGTCGTGATTCTCTGCATCTGTAATTAGAGTTAGGATTTTGTTCACTTGACCTAGAACTCTTCTGCTTATACAGATCCATAAGAAATTTAGTAGACTGCCCATGTATTTCACTTCTGCTTACCCCATGATCTATTAGCTAACGCCATAACTCCATGCGACTCAGACTATTCTGTGTGCTGTTTTGAATCTGTCTTTCATTGCGGTAGCCACGCCCACTTTGCCTTTGGGCGGGATCTGATCATCCCCCTAGTATTTAAGTATTCCAATTCCATTACAGTGCCCTCTACAGTAATATCTGGACTGCAAAAGAGAGCAACCACAGAGCCCTTTCAGAGAAGATGGAGTTAATCTTACAAATTTATTCTTCACAGTCCTGGTTAAAGGTGTGTCCTCTGGACATTCCTGGGGTGGGTGGGCAGGTCTCAAATGGTAAATCCTTTCTAACATTCCTATCTCTCTAAGCCTTTGGATCCCCCCATCTACTGTATACCACGGCAAATCAGGAATCTCAACATCAGACATGCTAGGCCATCGTTTGGTCCATGCTTCAGTCAGCCACCCAAACAAACTGTTAGAGCCCTTTCTTACCCCTCAAGCTACAGCGTTGAATCCAGAATTTCTGCTTAGTGGGCCCAGATAAATAAATTCAGCCTGATCCAACTTTATATTCCTTTCACCATTATCCCATGCCCTTAGTATCCATTCCCACACATATTCCCCTGATTTCTCTCTATATAAGTTGGAAATCTCATGCAGTTCTTTCAGAGTATAGCATACCTCTTCATGGGTCACACTTTGTATTTCACCTTTGGGGGCTTGCTGTGATTTTAATCTAGTAATGGGTCTCATAGACCAGAGGAGTGGGGGTGTGGGTAAGGAGAAGAATTAGAGATGTCTTGCAGGCTACTGACCTGAGAGCATTCCTTTGCATTTTCTTCTGGTGAGACAAGATTATTCTCTTCAGGTAGGGGTGGAAGACAGATTCCTCAGGGCAGACTGGAAGTTGGGCAGTGCATGCTGGAGATTGGCTGGTACCTGTTTCATTGTTGGGAGGAGGTCCAGATTCTCTGGGGAAAGGTGGAGGCTGGGCAGTGCAGTCTTCCATTGGCTTGTACCCAGCTCAGGTGGGAAGTAAGTCCAGACTCCCTGGGGCAGGCTGGAGGCTGGATAATACTATTTTGACAAGGTGTGGTCTCCACAGGGCAGGCCATCGCAAGTTTATCTGGTAAAGTCTCAGTAGAATTTAGGGTTCCAGTGTCCCCACCAATATTATCATCATCCCCTATGTCTCCGTACCATTCCTCGGGGTTCCACTCCTTTCCAACCAATGCCTTCACTTTAATTGCAGAAACCCTGTGAGGTTGAGATTTTAGTTTCCTCTGTAATTCTGCTACTCATACAATGAGAGTCTGGGTTTGATGCTCAGATATCTCAAGTCTGTGGCTACCAGAGACAAGATTTTCTTTCAAGGCACGCATAGAAACTTTCATATCATCCACGCGGCATTTACGTTTCAAATTTGAAGACTCTAGCTCATCTTTTTCTTTTGTAACTGTATCCAGAGTATCTAGGATGAGCCAGCCAACATCATTATATTTTTTCACTCCACAATATTCTGTTAAGGTGTTGAAAACACTCTCACCCAGATCCTTGCTTCTTTAAGCGTGACAGTAGGGGAATCCAATGATGCTATTTTTCATATCTCTATTGCCAGCTCATGCCATGGACTGTTAGCAACCTCATTATTGGAAAGGGAGTCATTATTACCCCTGAGTCCAATTAGAATAGAGAGCTAATTACAAAACTCCCAGAACAACCTCAAACATCCCAGGTTTAAGATTCCGTTCCTCAAGAACCACTTCTGGTACCAAGCTGCATTATTCAGTGTTCTCTCAGGAAACAGAATCAACAGGAGATATCTGTCAATAATATGAGATTTTAAAAGAGTGTCTCATGTGACCGTGGGGATGCACAAGTCCAGGTTCCACAGGCAGGCTGCAAACCAGTGGCTCCGATGAAAGTCTGACGAAAGGTCGTTGATGAGTTTCTGGGACAAGTTGCCTGTCCAACGATGAGCTGGGAAATTCTCTCTGAATGTTGAAATCACTTTCCCTTTTAAGTCTTTCAATTGATTGGATAAAAGCACCACCCATTGATGATGTAATCTCCCTGATTGATGCAGATGTAATCAGCCTTCCACACAGAAAACTCATTGGTGATTGAAATCCATAAATGTTCTTGTGTTACAATTAGCCCAGTGCTTGCTTGAACAAACACCTGGACACAATTACTTGGCCGAGTTGACACATTAGCCTAACCATCACTGCCATTATCAGGTTTTCTCATCATTCAGTGTGTTTAGTGCAGTCATTCAAGCCACAATTTAGAATTCCCTTCAGTGTGCTCCAGACTGTTGGTTCATATTGAAGGACTGTTTTAAGATTTGCATCCCAAGGAAAAGCATGCTCATATAAATGATCCATATTTTTTTCCAAAAAATATCTTGGATAAAACCTAAAAATTACTATTTCAATTGCATCTCAATGTAAGCAGATTCAGCCAACTCTTTTGTAATTGTAGAAAACTTTAGAGTAGGTACGTTGTTGTCTAATTCTTTGCTGCATGCACTCACCAGAGGGAAGGGGAGCTGCTGTCTTTTTGTGCCAGCATAATGTGGGGGATGAAAAGAAATGCTTCACATAGCTAAAGAGGGCATCCCAGTGCTTCCAGAGACAGGAAATTAAAACCATGAGGAATAAAGTACTGAACGTCATGTTGTGACTCTTCATGAGGGCAACCATGGAGTCGGCCACTGCAGAGACAAAGACCAACAGGACCACCATGATGGCCAGAAGGGTGATGATGAATTTGCCCAAAAGGTTCCAGGCAGTGGCTTTCTCAAGTCCTTCCAGCTGCACCACCTTCTGCTGTAGTTTCATCATGGAGATGTGTGTCTGACTTGCCTTCAGGACCTCCTGGATGTCCTGGCCCATTCACAGGGATAAAAATTGATTTTCTCTTCCATGCTGATGAATTCTTGCTTCAAGTTCAAGATTTCATTCCGGTGGAGTTCTCTTGAGTCATTTAGCTGTTTTTCTAATCATTCATACCTATATTACTCCTTCTGTAAGGTCTGCATTATTAAGGAATGTTTCCTCTGATAATGTTCCCTGAGGGTCTCAAAGGATTCCTCTGTTTCCCGGATCTCTTGGATCTCATGTAGTAGTGCATCAAATCCTGAGCTCTCCTTTTCCAGGGTTTTTTTTTTTTTTGTAGCTGGATGCTCCTACAGTGATGCCTCTAGTGGTCCAGTTGGCTCCCACTGAGCCTGATATGGCACTAGAACAATCTTCCTCACTAACATATTTTGGTGTCCATTGAAAGGTTGAGATCACCTCCAAAGTTTTCCACCTACCCTCAATTTGCCCTTGCTCTAAAGAGTCTTTCAGATTAGAGATTTCTGCATTGCCAAATTTATCCCAAGTCAATGAGGCAATCTCTCTGCTCTTTAAGACCACTGCTCCTGCTGCAGAATGGGTGGCCTGGGAGGAACCAGAGATTCCACACTTGACGCAATCCACTGCACATCCTTCAGAACCTGGTGTGAGATCTCATTCTGTTCTACCTCTCAGAGCTCCCCGTGGTAGTGTTCAAGCTTCTTTTGTAGCTAGAGGATTGTTTGGGAGGAGTTATTGTTCTTCTCAAAGACCTGCTTGAGGCAGCCTTTCTTTGTTCATCTGTATTGCTGGAAAGCTTTAAGTACTCTGCAAAATTGTCATTCAAGGCTGTTTGCACAATCTTGATATGTTCTGTGAGATTCAGGATCTTCTACTGCAGGTAAGCAATAGCAGCCTTTGGCACTGAGGTTCTGGTATTCCATGCATGGTATCCATGCGGATGCTGCCATCGGTGCTAGAGGTCACTGCACTGGAAATCTGGGCAAGGCTGCTTACTTCCAGGCACTCAATCTGCTCTGCAGTTGCCTCCTCTTCTGGTAGACATGCAGCAGCAGAAACAAAAGTTATTTCCCTCATAGCTGAGCTGGTAGGAGCATCTGTTCTGGATGAAGACCTGGTTTTTCCAGCCTGACCGTATCACAGCTGCTTTATCTTGTTGATTCAAAGGCTCCTTTTGGGGGCCTCTGACTTGCCTCACCTACTATGCAAGCTCATCCCTCTTCATCTTGGATGGCATTCGGGTCTGCTGCAGGATGCAATTCAGAGCTGTGGGGTGGGTGGAGACACCATCAAATTTAGCACATGTATTCTGGCTTTCCAAATCCATTTAGGTTATGGCTCTGCCTGAATTTGCTGCATATCATATGGAGACACTGATGACCTCCTGTGGTGGTGCTGGAAGAGATGCTTCAGGTCTTGGCAAACTGCATTAATGTTCTCCAAAGCCTTATGACTCATTTTAGTCTTTTGTTCTGAGTCTGTTTTATGGCTCTGCATCTCAGGGTTTGGATCCTCATATAACTGTTCATTGCCAGAAGTTTCCATCAGGAGAGACATAATATGCATATTTGGAAACTCAAAATTTTTTTTTAATTTTTAAAAAGATATTTAGATTACATAAAAGTTACACCAAAAATACAAGTATACCTATAAGCCCCACTCTCCGCAACATCCCACACCTTCCCACACAAGCATCCTTCATTAGTGTGGCACATTCATTGCAATTGATAAATGCAAACCGGGGCTCTGCCACTGAGCATGTTCACATTGTAGTCTACACTCTCTCCCAAACAGTTCTGCATGTTGTGTGATGATATAAAATGTCCTATATCTGTCATTGCAGTGCAATTCAGAACGATTCCCAAGTTCCAAAACTGTTTTCCCTCTCCCTGCCCAGAAAGCCTCAAGTGGTCACTGCCTCCATATCAATGTTGTAATTTCTTCTAATGCTAGAATCACAATTTCTCTATAGTAGAATACCACTAAGTCCACTCTAGTCCATAGTTTATTCCCCAATCCTGAGGATTCTGGGATGGTGTTGTCCACTCCTCCTCTATTTGAGAGGAGTCTTTGACCCCATACAGCTGATGGATGGGACTTTCTTACTTGCAGGTGGTGGCTCCCTTATTTCCTTCTTTTGGTGGTTGTCAATCCTCAACTCCTTGTTATTTGTCCTGGATGAGTCCAATGAACTGGAGAGTAGGTGTTAAAATATTGCTGAGGTTCTTGGCCCACCTGGTACATGGACAGCCCAAAGACTTCAGTCTCTGGATGTACACCTACAAACTCCAGCACCAAGTATAGGCTTAAATAGTAGGGACAGATAAGCCATGTGTAGGGAAGCCATAATTGAGTCCAATTCTGTCACTCTCAGGAGCACAAACTCCAAAGTAGGGCCCACTGGCAAGGCACCAAACTCTGGAGCTATCTGCCCTGACAATAGGTCCTGGGTGTCTCCAGAACCCCCAGGAGCTCCACTATTTAGGGTAATATACACTTTGGCAATATATGAGATCCTGCTGAGATGTGCATAAGCATTACCTCTGGGATAACTTCCCAACTCACTTTGAAGTCTCTTAGCCATGTAAACTTTTTTGTCTTTACCTTTCCCCCCATTTATCTGAGGTCTTTTTCCAGTTGCATTTCTAGTTTGTTCTTGGTATTAAACCCTCCGTTCCAGGGAAGCTTATATCTGGGAGTCATGTCCCATGCTGTGAGGAATGTAATGCATTTGTATTCTGAGTTTGGCATAGAGAGAGGCCACATTTGAGCAACAAGTGTGCTCTCTGGAGGCAACCCTTAGTCACCCCACAACACTCGGCTAATTTCCAATTTCAAGAGCAAATTCTCTTAATCATAGTCATTAAAAAGTTTTAAACACATCAAATTAGGTAAGCATTTGCTTCCCTACATATGAAGATGTAAAACAGAGTCTTCATAAGTACGTTCATCTCTCTTCATGTACTTCTAAGGTGTACAGAGATCCTGGTAGGAGAAGTCATTGGGAGATGAGCAGGCAGTGTCTCCACCAGGGCCATTGCTCAAGCTCAAGCAGGAGATCCTGACCCTGCATCTGTTGTGCCCTGTCACTCCCCCAACCACACACTCAAGCCTTTCACCTGCATAGCCTCAGCCACCTCCATGTCTGTTTCAGCCAGTGGTGCATGAGTGAGGCAGAGACAGTGCTGCCTCCTTTCCCTTTTAACAGATGAGTTTGCCTCCTACTACACAGAGGAATTATTTAATTTGGAAAATTATCTCAAACTGAAGAAATTAATTTTCACCCCACAAGTAAACAATAATCTTCCTCAAGTCTCCAATAATAGCTAGTAGCTCCTCAAACCTCCAAAGATTAATCTTTATTATGAAATCTACAAATAATCATTTATTCATAACCTTCAGGTAATCCTCCACTTCTGTGAAAAGTAAAATTAAGCTTAAAAATCATCTCCACCACTGGCAATCCAATTTTTCTAAATTAATCCCTTTCTTTTTTATTCACTGTAGAGTTGATTAATGAATATATACTAAGTTCCCTTTACCAGCAACCTCTCCATATATTTTGCATCCATCTTTCATGATTTAAACACACTATCTTCCATCTTGAAACACAAACCACCTCTGAAACTATGTTCTCCCAACCCCTGCTCCATTATTATCCTTTTTAAAATGAAACATACAGAGCCATCTAGATATAGTTAACATTTTCTCACATCCCTTCACCCTGTGAATTTCTAATGTAACATGATTTCACCATAAATACAATTAAGATCACCAGCAATTTCCTCAAAATTTAATCCAATAAGCCTTTCACTGGAATGAAATTAGAATTAGACCATGCATTCTTTGGGGGAACTTTGTTTTTCTTAAGAATTTTTTTATATATCTGAGGCTAATGACTGTCTTCAAACTATTCTAGTCATTCCTTCCCAATGTCTTCATCAAGAAATTCTAAAGCAATACTATTGAAGCATCTCAGAAACAAATGCTACATAATGTCTTGGAATTCTCATGCCTTTCTTTAATTGCTTCCATTTTTGCCAGACCTCTTCTGTGCTGTGTTCAAAACTATTTCCTGGATTTTATTTCTACACTTTAAACTCTGCTCATGTGTGTTAGAGGCCTCTAAACTGAAATATATCTCAAACTGAAGCAAATTGTTTTCACCCCAGAAGTAAAGAATAATCTTCCTCAAATCTCCCATAGTAGCTAATAGCTCCTCAAAAATCCAGAGGTTACTCTTTGATATACCTGTCATAGCCACACAAACACAAAGAAGCATTGATGTTATCTCTACATTGAGTACTACTGTTAAATTTCATTCCTACTCTAATCTCTAAACATACATTCTTACCACAAACCCATTCTCCTATATTCTCATATTAATGAAAATTCTTCAGATATCCATTCTCTGAATTTTACCTCAAGTTAGCCTTTCCTTTCTCCTCCTCATTGGTTTAATTATGACTCTACTATTCCTTCAGGTCACTCATATAATTGGTCAGTGTGCATTTATAAGTTTGTTCATGCATTTTTTTATTGCATGTTTACCCTATGAAATAATTTCTCAAAAATAAAACCCTGGACTTCAAGGAAGATGGTGGAATAATAAGACACAGGAATCTCTTCTCCAGAAAAATAGCTAGAGGACAGGCAGAAACAGACCAAAAAAGATCTTCTAGGATTTAGGACAGCAGGTGAAGGCTGCACAACACTCAGAGGAGAGAGGGACAAAACAGGGGAATTGTGATGACAGAATCATGAGTTGAAACCATCAGCAGCTGCAGCTGCTGACACCCTCCCCCACACTAATGACTCTTTAGAATTCTCAGGCCTCTGGGCCTGTGACTACAAACATAGGGGCTCCAGGGAGCTATGTTGCTAGGAAAAAGGAGAGTGAGGGACACAGCATAAGGCTGATTCAGGTTCTGATATGCAAATTTAGGCTGCTGTGTCCCACAGGTCCTTCCAGGTCAGGTGGGTCCACATAGTGGTTTGCCCTGGGAACAAACCACCCAGGATTGGAGAAAGGACTGGAGAAATCTGACCTTTGCAATCTCCCTCTCTTCTAACCTGGATTTATTGTTGAGGACACACAGGAGAGTGGAGAGAAAGCCTGGAGCTGACTCAGCTTTTGACTCCCAGGTTTGGTCTGCCTGTCCTGAGAACCCTTCCAGACTGGGTGGGGCTGTGCAATTGTTTGCCTTGGAGCCTGCAAAGGGCTAAAGATGTACAGCCATCCCAATCTCCATCTCTCCTAACAGGGACTGATTGTTGAGGACTCAGAGGGGGGTGTAACTATTTCCTATCTGGGAAAAGGGAACGGGCTAACAGAGAAACCTGGAGAACTGTCCCAGAAAGTTTTAATTACAAAGCTCTTAGCCTCCAGACAAGAAGCTCTATCACATTGCTCTGGTCTGTGTCACAGCAAATACACTCCATCCAGGTATTGAATTGAGAGCTGTCAAAGAGTTCCACTTCCTTGCAGACCAAGGAAATGCACATAAGAAAATTAAAAATAAGTAGGAGAAGATTTTCCTGGACTCTATAGCCTCCCTGCCCAAAGCCTTAGGAAGCAACTCTAGAGCCAATTACTGGATCCAATGCCCAGTTTTAAGCAAGCAGCAGGACAATCCTAACAATTCAGGTCGAGCCAAAAATCAAAGAAATGTGGTAACTCACTGCCTCCTGCCACTAAATCCCTATAAAAGAGAAAGAGATTGAGCATCTGAGAAAACTACATCCTAACTAGATGTCTAAACACCAGCAAAAATTTACAAGCCATACTAAGAAAATAGAAGACATGGCCCAAGAAAGGGAATACATAAAAGTCCCAGAAGAGATGTAGAATTTGAGAGAAATAATCTGCAAAATGAGCACAAATTTCCAAAATCAAATTAATGAGTTGAAAGGCAATACAGATAAACAGATAAATGAAATGGAGAAGACATTGAGCAAATGCAAAGAAGAATTTGAAGTCCTGAACAGAAAAGTAATGGAGTTCATGGGAATGAAAGACACAATAGGTGAGGTCAAATACACATTTGAGGCATACAACAGCAGACAAAAAATGAGAGAAGAAAGAATAAGTGATACCAAAGAAAGAGCAGCTAAAATTGAAGAGAGAAAAGAACAAAGAGAGAAAAGATTGGAAAAAATTGAACAGGGGCTCAGAGAGTTGAATGAAAACACAAAACAAAACATCATATGTGTCATGAGAGCTCCAGAAGGGGAAGAGAAAGGAAAAGGGGCAGAGAGTATTTGAGGAAAAATAGCTGAAAATTTTCCAACTCTCATGAAAGAAATGAACTTACATCTCCAAGAAGCACACCATACCCCAATCAGAATAAATCCAAAATGCCCTATGCCAAGACACATACTACTCAGGATGGAAAATGTAAAAAATAAAGAGAAAATTCTCAGAGCAACAAGAGAGAAGCAAATGATCACATACAAGGGATTTTCAGTAAGACATAGTGCAAATTTCTCTTCAGAAACCATGGAGGCAAGAAGACAGCGGTATAATACAATTAGGAAACTGACAGAGAAAATCTGCCAGCCAAGAATTTTTTTATCCAGCAAAACTGTCCTTCAAATAGGAAGGTGAATATAAAATATTCCCAAACAAACAGAAACTATGAGAGTTTGCAAAAAAGAATACACCTTTGCAGGAAATAATAAAGGAAGCCTTAGAACCTGAAAGAAAAAGACAGGAAAGAGAGGCATGGAGGACCTTATAGAAGAAAGAATAGCAGAAAGGATAACCAAAACAGTAAAAAGAGAGACAAAAAATGATGACATATGAAAAAGAAATAGTAAAATGGAGGAAGTAAATAGTGCATTTACAGTAATATCTTTGAGTGTGAATGGGTTAAACTTCCCAATCAAAAGATAAGTGCTGATAGAATGGAAAAATAAACATGAGCCATCCATATGTTGCTTACAAGAAACTCACTTTAGACCCAGGGACACAAAACAGTCTCTTCAACAAATGGTGTTAGGAGAACTGGAAAGTGAAGGGATGGAAAAAGATACTCCTCATGAATAGTAACCAGAAATGAGCAAAGGTAGCTATACTAACATCAGACAAAAAAGACTTTAAATGCAAAAATTTGTAAGTGATACAGAAGGCCATTATATATTAATAAAAGGGATGATGCACCAGGAAGATTAAACAGTCATAAATATCTGCAAACCTAACCAGGGTGTCTCAAAATATATGAGACAAACTCTGGCAAAACTGAAGAGAGAAATAGACATTTCTACTATAATCATTGGAGACCTCAACAACCCCTCACATCATTAGATAGAACAACTAGACAGAAGGTCAACATGGAATCAGAGAACTTGAACAACATGATAAACATATTAGACCTAACAGACATATACAGAACATTGCATCCAAACTCAGTAGGTTATAGATTCTTCTCAAGTGCCCATGGATCTTTCTCCAGGATAGACCACATATGAATTCTGCCAAGCATTTCAAAAACCAATCCAGTTTAAACTCTTCCGAAAAATTGAATATGAGGGAAAATTACCCAACACATTTTACGAAGCCAACATCACCCTAATATCAAAGCCAGATAAAGATACTACAAAGAAAGAAAATTATAGACCAATCTTTCTAATGAACAAAGATGCAAAATTTCTCAACAAAATACTTGCGAATCAAATGCAACAGTATATCAAAAGGCTTATACATGACGACCAAGTGGGATTTATTCCTGGCATGCAAGGCTGATTCAACATAAGTAAATCAAACAATGGTCTATACCACATTATCAAATTGAACAAAAAAACACACATGATCATCTCAATAGATGCAGAAAAAGCATTCAACAAAATCCAACATCCTTTCTTGATAAAAACACTTCAAAAGATAGGAATAAAAGGAAAATTCCCCAATAGGATAAAAGGTATATATGAAAAACCCAGAACCAACATCATACTCAATGGGGAAAGGTTGAAAGTTTTCCCTCTAAAATCTGGAACAAGACAAGGATGCATACTGTCACCATTGTTATTCATCATTGTACTCGAAGTTCTAACTAAGGCAGTTAGAAAAAAAAAAATTAAAGGCATCCAAATAAGAAAAAATGGAAGTAAAATTCTCAGTTTGTGGATGACATGATCCTGTACTTAGAAAATCCTGAAGTATCCACGACAAAGCTACTTGAACTAATAAATGAGTTCAGCAAAGTGGCAGGATACAAGATCAACATGCAAAATCAGTAATGTTTTTGTACACTAGTAAATCTGGGGGGAAACGGGGGGGAAAATTCCATTTTTATAGCAACAAAAAACTCAAATACTTGGAGTTAATTTAACCAAAGAAGTACGCGACCTATATGCAGGAAACTACAAAACAACGCTAAAAGAAATTTTAAAAGACCTAAACAAATGGAAAGACCTTCTGTTTCATGGATTAGAAGAATAAATATCATGAAGATGTCAATATTACCCAAACTGATTTATAGATTCAATGCACTATAAATCAAAATTAGAGAAGGCAATTACCAAAGTCATCCGGAAGGGTAAATGCACCTGAATACCCAAAAGCCTTCTAAAAAGAAAAGCAATGTGTGAGGAATTTCACTGCCTCTCCTTGAAACATATTACAAAGCTACAGTGGTCAAAACAACATGGAACTGGCATAAAGATATCACACTGATGAGTGGAATAGAATTGAGAACCCAGAAATAAACCCTCACCTATACAGTCAACTGGTTTTTGACAAACCTACCAAGCCCATGTTAACAGGAAAAGACAGTCTCTTCAACAAATGGTGTTGGGAGAACTGGAAATCTATAACCAAAAGAGAACAAGAGGACCCCTATCTCTCCCCTGATACAAGAATCAACTCAAAGTGGATCAAAGATCTAAATATCAAAGCCAGGACCATAAAACTACTAGAAGAAAATGTAGGGAAATGTCTTCAAGACCTTGTAGTAGGTGGTGGTTTTTTGGGCCTTCCACCCAAAGCATGGACTTTTGCACCTCACAGGACTTTGTAAAAAGGGTGAAAAGGCAGCCAACTCAATGGGAAAAAAATATTTGGAAAGCACATATCTGATAAGGGTTTAATATCCAGGATATACAAAAAGATGTTACAAATCAACAATAAAAAGACAAATGACCCAATTAAAAAATGGGCAAAAGACTTCAATAGAAATTTCTCCAAAGAATAAATAAAAAAGGCAAAAAAAAAAAACAAAAACATAAAGAAATGCTCAACATCACTCATGATTAAGGAAGTGCAAATCAAAACTACAATGAGATATCGTTTCACACCTATCAGAATGGGCACTATTAAAAAGACAGAGAACTACAAGTGTTGGAGAGGATATGGAGGATATTGAGAGATAATAACAATTCTTCACTGTTGGTGGGAATGCAAAATGGTACAGGCATTATGGAGGACTATTTGGCAGTTCCTATAGAAATTGAATATAGACTTTCCACATGATCCAGCAGTACCACTACTGGGTATATACCCAGAAGAACTGAGAACAGTGACATGAACAGACATCTGCACCCCGATGTTCATAGCAACATTATTCACCATTGCCAAAAGTTGGAAACAACCCAGGTGTCCATCGACAGACAAATGGATAAAGAAACTTTGGTCTATTCACACAATGGAATATTATGCAGCTGTAAGAAGAAATGAATCTGTAAAGCATATGACAACATGGATGAACCTGGAGGACATTATGTTGAGGGAAGCCAGCCAGACACAAAAGTAAAAATATGGTGTGAAAGCTTTACGATGAACCAAAGATATTGTGTAACATATTGCTTGATTCAAAAAAAAATGTATATGTTTCCATTACATTTAATTAAGAAATGTATATATTTATTCATCTGTGTTTAATTTTTAGTTTTTAATTGTTTGTATTTTCAATTATTAAGTGTACAAAATGAAGTGAAAAAATAAAAATAAATAAATAAATAAAACCTTGTGATAATAAGGTGAAAGGAGCATATTCCATTGCTTAAGGAATATAACCCAGAGAAATTCCATATGCACAATAACCTGACTTTCTCTGCAGTTAAGATTAAACACCTACTTTTAGCTTAATAACTAACTTACCAAATTAAGGATGTGTGTTCCTCCTCCACCTAAACATATGTTAAAGTTAATGTATTGATGTTTTTAATTGGAGTGTTGTTATCACACTCAGGAACTCAGGACGTTGATGGTTTTCTATTTTTCTATAAATTTCATAACCTCATCAATCATATACTCCAAAACACACACCCTGATTAATTTGGACACAAAACCAACATGTATTTGTATGCTTTTATTTTATTTTTTTATTTTTTATTTTTTTAAAGATTTATTTATTTTATTTATTTATCCCCCCCCTTGCTGTTTGTGCTGCTGTGTCCATTTGCTGCGTGTCTTCTCTGTGTCTGCTTATCTCCCCCTTGCTGTGAGGTCTTGCTGCATCAGCCCACGGCGCCGAGTGAGCCAGCCTGCCCTCACAAGGAGGCTCTGGGAAGTGGACCCGGGGCCTCTCACATGGTAAACGGGTGCTCCATCCATTGCGCCACACCCGCTTCCTGCCATGAGGTTGCTGCATCAGCCCACCACAACGCTCAGGCCAGCGTGCCCTCACAAGGAGGCCTCGGGACGTGAGCCCTGGCCTCCCACATGGTAAACGGGGGCTCTATCCACTGAGCCACACCCGCTTCCCTATTTGTATGCTTTTAACACAATTTATCTTTCCAATTAGTTAAGTCATGTAGATACATTTAAGGAAAAAGGATTATGTCCTGTATTTCTGTCATTTTTCTAAGTGTACAGAAGCAACCCACATGCCATTGCCCAGAGACAGTACTTTTTTATTGTTTTAAGTGGTACTTGTCAAAAAGTTATGACACTCACATATAATTTTGAGAGTGAAAAAGTCTTATCAAAATACATACCCTGATGTATTGAAAAAAGCTAAAGAACTTATAAAAGTACATTATTCATTGTGGAATATATACATATTCAATAAAATGTAATAAAGAAACTTCATTATAAGCAAAGTGCCAAGAGTTAGATGATGAGGTAGGTGTGGGGGACTCCATCAGCTTATTCAGCCTTATGGGGTTTTGTGGCCTTTTACTTCTAGACAGCTCTAGTCTTGCAGGCTCTCATTACCAGACACATGGGTCTGGTAATAAGACCTAGGGTCTATGGGAAGTCATGAAGACCTTCTTAGGGATAAGGGGACCTGGATCACCTGAAACCTTTCTTTCCTGCTCCATCTCCATCACCTGACCCTATGCCCCAAAGTTCCTGTGGCTTCTCCCAAGCTATCCTCTCCACTCTCTCTGGGCCTCCTGGGGAAGATCATGAGATCTGGGGTACCAGGTGTGGAATGTGTTTCTGCTCCTGTATGTGTGACTGTAACAGAAGGATTTAGTCTACAACCTCTTTGATAAAATGGTGATAATGATATTATATAATTCATCATTTTGTCATGAGTATTAATTGAAAGAATATCAGTAAAGTGTCTAGATGGTGGTAGACACACAGTAAGTCCTCTGTAAGTGTTCCATGCTACTATTTAGCCCTGGACCAAAGATAAGTCCTTTCCTTCAATACTGGCCTTTATCCACTCCTCCAGTATGAAACAGCTGGACATTTTGTGCTGCTCCAAATCCAGAGGACAGAACCTACTGCCTGGGAGGACTTTCCTGGGACTCCAGAGTTTTCAGGACCAAACATGGTGCAAGCTGTATTCACATAAGCTGGCTAGGGGACACGTTAATGTGAGTGCAAATGCACTTTTATTGGCCAGGGGAAGTGTGAGAGTAAGGTTGAGTATTTAAGAAAGGAGGGGAGATGTAGAGTTGTGGAAAAGTGGTGGAGGAAATTAGGTGATTCTGTTTACATAGCTATGTTGAATGAGGGTTTCAAGGCTATTAGCTGGGTTCTAGCCCCTGTGGCAGGAAAGTTCTAGAGCAGGGCTCTAGGATCCCACACATCCTGGTCCCAATTCAGGAACAACAGCTTGGATTCCCTGCTCTGGATAGTCAAGTCTAGGGATCTTGATAATCAGAGACAGAAACTGGACAACAGAGCATGTTGCCATGGATACAGTAATGTCCCAGTCCTGCCAAAAAGTTCCTTGATAAATTGTATAATCTATACCATTTCCTGAGCAAACAAGGTGCTCATTGGCTAGACTCTTTGTTCCTCTCACTCACTCTCCAAGTAGTGTTATAGGCCTGCAAGGCAGATGTTCAAGGTCTGGTCAAGTGCCCTATTCTGGCACTCCAGAAAATGTGTGCTAATAAAAAGAATGCTGAATAAGGAATGTCGATTTCTAGGATACTTTTATACTGTATTACTGTTAATTGAAAATTATCCTGGTCCCCCAAAAGATGTGATGAAGGTGTACATTGAGATTAATGTTTTCATGCCTACTAATACAACACACTGTCATAGATAGACCTGATGGACCTGAGCAAAATAAGTTGGAAATCTTCTGGAAAAGATTCACCATAATAGATTCCATTTAAAAAAAAAAGCTGTGCTTCATGGAAGAAGTTAAAAGTATAAATATTAAGAGGGGTTTGGAAGAAGTTGATTCCAAACCTCATGAATGATTTTGAGAGCTTCAAGACTTCAGTGGAGGAAATAATGGAAGATTTTGTAAAAATAGCAAAAGAACTTGAATTAGAAGTGGAGCCTGAAGATGTGACTGGATTGCTGCATTCTGATGATAAAACTTTAACCAATGAAGAGTTGATTTTATGGGGCATGTTCTTATATCCATTCTGCCAATCTCTGCCTTTTGATTGGATATTGTGGTTGGCTGAATTATCTACCCCCATTTAGACTTGTTCATAATCTTAATCTGTATCCCTGTGGGTGTGAACCCATTGTAAGTGAGACCTTATAAAGATATTAGTTGTTGTCAAGGAGAGACCCACATAAATGAGATTACTGGAGGCCTCAAATGAAGAATGCCATGGGGAGAAATAAGAAGTTAGCAAGAACACAGGGGAAAAAGGAGAGGACATTGCCATGGGAAGTGAGGTTGTGATACAGGTCAAGAAACCCCAAAGATTGCAGCAAGCGAGCAGGAGAAAGCTACTAAACCCAGGATAAAAACAAGTCTTCTATCCTCTGAAACTGTGAAAAAAAAATTTCACATTGTTTAAGCCAACTCATTGTGTGGTATTTGTCATAGAATCCTAGCAGACTAAAACGGAATTGAATCTATTTACATTTAAGGTATTAAGATAAGGCAAGACTTACTTCTAAAATTTTGTTAATTGTTTTATATAAGTCTTATACTTTTTTGGTCCTTCCTTTCTCCATTATTGTCTTACTTTTTGTTTATATGGCCTTTAATATTGAGCCATTATGAATCACTACTCAATTCCTTTTGTGTAGATTTTTAGATATTCTCTTTATGGTTACCATGGGGATTACATTATATAATATTAAAATGGGTCGATTTAACAAGAATATTTAACAATTATAAACATGTATACACCTCATGAAAAGGCCCACAAATATATGAAGCAAATATTGGCAGAATGGAGGGAGAAATAGTTGTGTAACAACATTTGGAGATTCCATTACACAATTCAAATACTGAATAGAATGTCTATATAGAAGTTTGAAAGGCAATAGAAAACCCAAACAACACTATAGTTCAACTATATGTAAGATAATATATGGGAAACTTCTTCCAACAACAGTAGAAGTAACATTCTTTTCAAATGCACATGGATCATTCTCCAGGACATATCATATATTGGGGCACAAGAAAAGTCTCAATAAATTTATTAAACTTTAAATCACATGAAGTAATTATGCTGAGTGAAATGAAATGAAGATAGAAATTGATAACAGAAGGAAAACTGGAAAACTCTCAAATATGTGGAAATTAAACAACATAATCTTATGCAACCAATGAGATGAAGAATAAATTACAAGGGGAATTAGAAAATACTTAGAGCTAAATAAAAAGGAACTCAAAATACCAAAACCTATGAGATGTAATGAAAGCAGTGATCAAAGGGAAATTTAGAGATTTGACATCTATACTAAATTAGAAGGAAAAACTCAAAATAATAACCTAACTTTTCTTCCTGAGGAACTAGGAAATGAAGAGCAAATTAAATCCAAAGCCAGCAGAAGGAAAGAAATGATTAAAACGAGAGTGGAGATAAATGAAATTGAGAATATAAAAAATTGAGGGAACAAACAAATGAAAAGTTGGTTCTTTGAAGAAAATTAACAATTCTTTAGCTAGACTGAGAAAGATAAAATAGAAAAGAAGAAAATAACTAAAATCAGAATGGAAAATGGTGATGTCACTACTAACCTTGAAGAAATAAAAATGTTTATATGAGAATACTATAGGACTTTCAGGAAAATGGAGGTTTAGAGAGGTGGAGGTAGCAGTTTTCTCCCTGGAAAAATAGTTAGAGGACAGACAGACTGGAGGGATGCTCTGGGGCTCAGAAAACCAGGAGAAGGTGTGGCAACAACCAGAAGAGAGAGTGGTAAGGAAAGAAGTGTCAGGTGGCTGAAAAATTCTGTGAGTAGAGCTGCAAAAGCAATAGCAAGCACCTGAGCAAATAACAGTGTGTGGACTGCAGCAACTGTGGCCTGCAGTGGATACTACAGTGGACTGAGGGGGTGGCAGGGGTCTTTTTCTCCAAGAAAGGGGAGAAGGAGGTACACCATTTACAGCAAACCCAGATTTTGGCCAGCAAACTTGGTCTGCTGCATTAGAGGTGTTGCACACTTCCAGGCTATGATATTGTTTTTCCTGAGATCCACAGAGAGCTAAAGATAACTTGCTTTCTTAATCACCCTCCTTACTGCCCCAAACTGATTGCTGAAGAGACAGAGGGAGGGAGGGTGTGGCCAGACAAAGGTGGAGAACAGCCTCTGACAATCTTTGCTTGTGAGGCTTAGCCAGCAATGAGGACATTGCTTTTACACCATCCACCCACTTAAGGAGTTACATTGAATGCACTCCCCACTTGCATCTGGAGACTGAACTGAGGTGTCTGCTAAAGAGCACCATCTGCTGACCAAACGAGAAATGTGCATGAAGAAGAAAAACAAATAAAATATGCCTTTACTGCCACTCTAAGTACCTTGGAAACAGGCCTGCACCCCATTATTAGTTCCTTAGCCCTTGTTTGCACAGTTAAACAGGGACAATCCTAAATATGTAGAACAAGTTAAGCCAAGAGTCAAATAACAGTGGCAGCACACAGCCATTTAATTGTCAATCCATAGGCAAGAGAGAAACTGAACATCAGAGTAAACTCAGCATCATAATCAGAAGGATAGACATCAGGAAAAATGTAACAAACCATACAAAGATAAAAGAACATATGACTCGGGCAAAGGAACAAATTAAAATATCCAGATGAGACACAGGACTTGAAACAAATAATAAATGAGGTTCATACAAATCTCCTAAATCAAATCATGGGGTTAAAGGATAACATGGCTAAAGAAATAAAAGACATTAAGAAAACACTGAGAGAACACAAAGAAAAATTTGAAATCCTGGATAGAAAAATAACAGAGCTATGGAATGGAAGAGTCAATGAGTGAGATAAAAATACAATAGAGGTACACAACAGCAGATTTGAAATCATTGAAGAAGGAGCTATTGATGTAGGGGAAAGAGAAACTGAAACTGAAGAGAAAGAAAAACAGAGAGAGAAAAGGTTGGAAAAAGTTGAGCAGGGGCTCAGGAAATTGATGATAACATTACTTGCAAGAGCATACATGTTATGGGAGTTCCAGAAGTAAATGAAAAGGAAAAAGGGGGTAGAAAGCATATTTGAGAAAATAATGGCCAGAAATTTCCCAATTCTCATGAAAGATGTGAATATATGTGTACAGGAAGCACAATGTAGTCCGATTAGAATAAGTCCAAATAGACCTATCACAAGACACATAATATGCAGAATGCCAAATGACAAAGGTAAAGAGAAACTTCTGAAAGCAGCAAGGGAAGAGCAAATATCACAAAAAAGGGACATCCACAGAACTTATTGTGGATTTCTCTCCAGAAACCATGGAGAAAAGAAGGCAGTCATATGATATAATTATGGTGCTGAAAAAGAAAAACTTCCAGCCAAGTTTTCTTTATGTGACAAAACAATGAGCTTAAAAAATTCACAGATAAACAGACATTAATGGAGTTCATAAACAAATACTCTGAAGGAAACACTAAAGGGAATTTTGCAGCTAGAAAAGAAAAGACAAGGGAGAGACACTTGGAGAAGTGTGTAGAAGTGAGGACTACTAGAAAGGGTGAGGAAAATGGTTAATAGGTGGACAAAAATAAGATATGACATATGAAAGCCAAAGGATAAAATGGATGAAGGAATGCCTTTACAATAATAATATTGAATGTTAATAGATTAAACTCCCCATTCAAAAGACATAGGCTGGGAAGTGGATGTGGCTCAAGCAGTTGGGTGCCCACCTACCACACGGAGGGTCCAGGATTCTGTTCCTGGTTGCTCCAAAAGAAGACAAAGAAGTCAGCGAGCTGACACAATTGGATGGCAAGGTGAGCTGATGCAGCAAGAAAATGCACAGAGATGATGCAACAAGGGACACAATGAGGAAACACAATAAGAGACACAATAAGCAGGGAGTGGAGGTAGCTCAAGCCATTGTGTGCCTCCATGCCACATGGGAGCTCCCATGTTCAGTTCCTAGTGTCTCCAAAAATAAATAAGATCAGCAGACACAGCACACAACAGACACAGAGAGTAGACAGAGAGCAAAAACAATGAGGGGGGGGGAATAAATAAAATAAATCATTAAAAAGACAGGCTGACAGAATGGATAGGAAAACATGAGTCATCCATATGCTGTCTGCAGGAGACTCACCTTATCCACAAAGATACAAATAGCCTGAAAGTGATAGGTTGGAAAAAGATATTTCATTCAAATAGTAACCAAAAGTGAGCAGGAGTAGCTATACTGGTATCAGACAACATAGACATTATTTTCTTTAACTTTTTTTAGGGATATTGGGGATTGATCCCAGGACCTTATTATACATTGCAAGCAGGTACTCAACCACTTGAGCTACATATGCAAAGACATTAAATGAAAAAAAGTGATGAGAGATGGAGAATAATGGGAAAAACTAGAAAAAGAACAACAAACCAATCCCAAAGCAAGAAGAAAGAAGGAAATAAAGATTACAGCAGGAATAAATGAAATTAAGTACAAAAAAATAGAGAAAAATCAACAAAGCAATTGTTGGTTCTTTGAGAAGATCATTAAAAGAGACAAGCACTTAGCACAATTAACAAAGAAAAAAAAGATGAAAATAAATAATATATCCATTGCGGGTGTAATACCACACGGATGGGGAATGGTTGTGTGGGGTGTTTTTGGGGGTGTGGGTGGTGGGGAGCATGGGAATCCCTGTAGTTTCTGAGTAATATTTGGGTAATCTAGGCACCTTTATAAAATGTATATATATATATA
>JAQZBX010041656.1:0-22272 GCA_029593785.1 Cabassous unicinctus | reverse complement strand
GACGGGCTGTGGTTGTGCTTTATGGGTGATCCTGCTCTGGGGTCCGGAGAGACAGAGATGTTGGGGGGGGGGGGGGGGTTGGATGGGAAGAAGGAGGGGCCAGGAACACGGGTGTGGGGGTTTGAGGCTTTTATGGAGCCCAGAGAATCTCGTCCTTGGAGCTAATCCGTTCCTGTGGGTGTGAATCTAGTGTAGCTGGGACCTTTTGATTAGGTACCTCACTTCAGTGGGGCGTGGCCTCTTACTGGAGTCCTTTATAAATGCGATGAAAAGCCAGAGAGTCAGCCACAGGAGCGGGGAGAAAGCCAGAGGAAGCCAGAATGTGAAGCAACGAAACCCGGGAGAGAAAGGAGCCCAGCAGGAGCTGCCGCGCGCCTTGCCACGTGACAGAGGCGTCCAGGATCGCCGGCAGCCGGTCTCTGGGGAGAAAGCATCTCCTGATGATGCCTTGATCTGGACATTTTCACAGCCTCAGAACTGAAAGCTTTTAAGCTAATAACCCCCCACTGTAAAAGCCAGCCTATTTCTGTTTTTTTGCATTTTGGCAGCCTAGCAGACTGAAACAATGGAGGGAAGGCAGGCGTGAAGCTGGTTTGGCCCAGGTGGCCAGGGGGAGGCCAGGCCCTCGCTGTGTTGGACTGAGGTGGCATAATCAGCTCTGGGCCATGGCTTGGCCACCAGCATCCTCTGCCCTGGACACTGTCCACCGAGAGGTCAGGGGATGAAGAAGAAGGAGGCGCTCTCAGGGCCACTTGTCCAACCCCTCGTTTTGAGGTGGGGCCGCTGAGGCTAGGAAGGGCTAAGGCACAGAGGGTGGTACTGGGACTGAGGCCCAGGCCCCTGCACGGTGCTCTGTCCCTCTGCTGCCCTCTCTGGGCCCAAGGCTCTGCCATCAAGGTCACGACATCCCATCGTGGGAGCAATGCGGCTGGCGGGCTGCTCTTAGAAGGGCCCCAGGAGCTGGAGGTAGCGTGTTGTGTTGGTTGTCATTTTCTCTTTATTCCCTCTTTGCCTCTGTCAAAAGGCCAGTGTCACCCACCTGCCCACTGGGAAGGCCTTGCCGAGGGGAGCACAGCGCCCTTGGAAGGTGAGGCCCATCAAGGAGGCTGCCCAGCCCTGCTCTGTGCATCTTTGCGTCATTTCCCTGCACACCTGCCATTCGTCTGGGCCTGTGTGTGGTCACGGGATGCGCCCGGGCTCAGCCCTCAGGGATTCCACTCCCACCGCGTGGGTGGGTAGGGCAGGGTCACAGAGGGCATGGAAATGGGCAAGGGCAGCTGGAAGGAGGGGTGGGTGGGTGGCAGTAGAGGGCACAGCCCTGCTGGGAAGGCGAGGGAGCCCGATGAATGAAGGCAAAGGATGATGCTCAGCATGCCAGAGAGGGGGTGCTTGAGTACAAGAAGTGGGGGGAGTTTGGAAACCAAGGTTAAGGCCAGAATGTGGACGAGCCCTGGGCCCGCCAATGGCAGTCACCCATCAGCGGATAGAACAGGCGTGGTGCGCGGGGGGTGGTCACAGGGATGGCGAGGCCCTTCCATGGCCGAGCGCTAACTCATTTACTCCCTGTGACACGTCTGTGGGGTGGGGACGAAGACACCGAGGCTCAGAGGGGCGAGGCCGCCTGCCTGAGGACACAGCTGGCAAGCCACGGAGCCAGAATCCGAATCCACCGGAATCTGAATCCAGACTGACCTACTCCAGGCCCAGCCCCTTAGCGCTGCCCCAGCCTGTCTCTTACTCCAGCGTCAGAGCAATCAGAAAAGAATTACCAAGTGTGGAAGGGGCTGCAAGGGGGAAAACCAGGAAGCAAGGCCAGGAAACGAGAGCAGAAGGGTAAGTCCTACTTGACATAGAATTTTCTGGAAAGGGCTCTCTGAGGAGGTGACGTTTAAGCTGAGACCTGAAGGATGAGAGGAATTTTTATTTATGTCACTAATAACAGGAAGGTTTCATTCGAAAAAGGAAATATTGTATATTGATTGTAATTGTCATACGTTATTTTTATTTCCCTTCATAAGCCTCATTTTTCTTTTCCTAAAGAGAGTTCAGAGCTGTACCAGCTGAGGCGGCAAACTCACCAAGCCTGGAATGTGCCGGAACTGATGGGAGAGACGCAGGACCGGACCCACCCCGCACGCCAAAGACAGGGAGCTTCCCCCGGCTAGTCTCCTATTTTAACAGGCTATAGTTACGCCTGGCGAGCTCTGCTTAATTTGCATCTCTCGGGTGTTTAAAAATTAATTGGTTTGGCTCCAGCTTTTCCTCCCGAGACCTGTTGTAAAATGTAACGCAACCACGCCGACCTGCAACTGCTCAGCTCCCGGGAAAGCCGCCCGCCTCGGGGGTGCATCCCTGGGAGACGGGAAGACCCACAGGCTGGTCCCCTGGAAATAGTGGGGTCCTCCTCCATCGTGGTGGACCCATCCCTGAGAGGGTTTCGTGCAATGTGAGGGAGGGGCCTGGGGACCGGGGGCTGGACGGGCAGGTGCTCCAGAACTCACCCGGAGCTCTCAGGCCGCATTTGGGGGAAATGCAGTCCAGGTTACGTGGCCTTCGGAAGTCGATTCCAGCCCATGGCTCTTTATTGAGTACCAACTGTGTGCCAGGTACCTGAGGGGGTTCACAGGGAGGAATCAGACGTGGGACCCTGCTGTCAAGCTCCTTCTGTCCAGCCCACCTTCTGCATGCAGTTGCTGTCCCACATTCCCTCCGCAGGGGGAGCTCAGTGGGAAGTGGGGTGTCACTCCGGGGCCCACACATGACATCTGGGTGCCGAGCGAGCCCTGCGCAGGCAGTTGTGAAAGCCCATGGTGCGAGGGACGGAGGACATCTGTCCACTGCGAATAGGCGTCGGCCAGGAAGGGCCTGAAGTTTAAGAATTTTATCCAGGTTGTTACAGTTGTCAATTTTGGTCTGATACCCAAAGCATCAGAGTTTCGACATTGAAAGTTAACCTCAGAAATAGAAATGGATTCTTAGCTACAGACTTTGTACCCTGGTGTGACAATGCGCGTTCGTTTATACACAGAGGGGAAAATGTGCCTGTTTGGAAGGGAGATGAAATGTTTGCTGCCCCTGCAAGTGCCTGGTCTTTTATGCCTCAGCCTCTCTGCTTTGGTTTCCTGGCTGCTAAGATAAATCCAATACGATGGGCTGGCTTAAGAACAGGAATGAACTGGCTCATGGCTTCCGAAGCTAGCAGGCTTGTCTCCCCCAGGTCAGTATCTGCTGGCCGGCTGGCAATCTTTGGGGTTCCTTGGCTTTTCCTTCACATGACACTGCACATTGCCATGTCTTCTCCTTTCTCTTCCAGGTTCCATTGACTTCTCTCTGTCTGACTTTCACTCTGCTTCTGCAGGACTCCAGCAATCCAATAAAAGCCTAACCTCATTCAGCTGGGTCACACCTTGAAGCAACATCTTGAAGAGATCTTATTTATGGTGGGTCCACACCCACCAGAATGCAGACCAAGACCAAGCACATGCCCAAAGCTGGGTCCACCATTCAACCCATGTCCCTCTCCAAGGCATGTCTGTTGCAGCTGAGGTTTACAACCTGGAGGTAGTCTTCCTGACACTCAGGTGTCCAGGCACGTGTTTCCTGATCATGCCCATAAGGGTAGAAGTGATTAAACTGGATTTAATAAACTACTGTGCATCTGCTTGTGATAAATGCTCAGTGTTATGATTTTAATCAGGTAGTTGTAGCTTGTGAACTGGAGATCTATTTTTCTTACTAGAGGCATTTATATATTGCAGTCCCTGGATGGCAGAAGGACATATTATATATGATTTTAATATACTGCATCTGCTTTCTCTTTATGCCTGTCACTCCCTAAAAATAATCATAAAACTATGGAAGAATAAAAGGTTAATCCGCTTGTATTAGTCAGGGTTCTTCAGGGAAACAGAATCAACAGGAGATACCTGTCAATAATATGAGATTTTATAAGAGTCTCTCACGTGACTGTGGGGACGCACAAGTCCAGGTTCCGCAGGCAGGCTGCAAACCAGGGGCTCCAATGAAAGTCCAATGAAGGTCCTTGATGAGTTTCTGGGAGAAGTTGGCTGTCCAAAGACGAGCTGGGAAATTCTCTCTGAATGCTGAAATCACTTCCCCTTTTAAGGCATTCAACTGATTGGATAAAGATAACTCATTGCTGACGGCAAACTTCCTGATTGATGTAGATGTAATCAGCTATCTATGCAGTAATCTCATTGGTGACTAAAGTCCATAAATGTCCTTGTATTACAATTAGCCCAGTGCTTGCTTGACCAAACACCTGGGCACAGTTACCTGGCCGAGTTGACACATTAGCCTAATCATCACACTGCTCTACCAAATAATTAATTTGGGCTGAGTCTAGAAATCAGTGCCATAAAAACTCCTGGTTTATTCAGTTCAGTGGAAAAGCTAAAAATCAGTTAAGTTGATTGACCAAAGTCTCCAGGTTTTGGCAACATTATAGAGATGGCTTTAGTGACTTGTATCCTGGGGGGGAGGGAGGGGAGGGGGGGGAGGAGAAGTTGATGTAATATTCTCTATTGGTATAAGTAGGCTAATAGAAAAAAACTCTCAGCTAAATTTTTCTCTTTCATTGGTTTCATAATCTTTAAAGTTTTCTCTTATACATAGAGTTGACATTCAGGCATCATAGGCAGGTGCTTGTTTGGAATTCATCAGGGCACAGGAGTCGACTCTCCAGACTGGTGGCACCCAGATGCATCCCCCCAGCAGGGCTAGTGTGTTCCTTAATGCCACTCTGTCACTGACACCTGACACTATCAAGCTGTCTAACCTAGGCCAGGCTAACAGTTGTCAGATGATACCTCATCATTTAAATGTGCATTTCTCTGACTATGAAAGCTTTCGAGCCTTTTGAGTTTTCTCCTCTTTTTGCCCATTTTTCTATGGGGGGTATATCATTTTCTTCCTTGTACATTATGGACATTAATTTCTTTTTCAATTTTGACTTTGCAGATATCGTTTCCCACTCTGGTAATTTCTATGGTAGTCTTTGTGGGACATAAGTCCTTTATTTCAATGTAAAGAGATTCATCAATAATGATAATATTATTATTGGTTTTGACTTATAGTTTGTGATTTTGCTTAAACATCTTTCCTCCATCTCTGGGTCACAGGGATATATTTTTATATTTTCTCCTATTGCTTTGTTGTTTTACTTTTCAGTTTAGTCCTTTAATCCATTTGGAGCCCACCTTTTGTGTGGGGTCAGGTAGGGATCCAGCCTGACTGTCCTCCATTTTCCCCAGGTGGTTTAGTAAAGACTCTCCCTTGATTCCAACTGTTCTTGTACTGTGTATTGTTCCCAATATGCTACACATAAGTGCATACCTAAGCTCTTGCTTTTGTTACATCGGTATGTGGTATGTCTATTTTTGTGCCAATGCTAGGATTTTTTTAAAAACTATGGCTTTGTAATGTGTCTTAATACCTAATTAGGTAAGTTAAGACTATTTTGTGATGTGAGGAATTTTCCTTCCATATATTTTAGATCAAGTTTCTTGAATTACTCAAAAACTCCAACTGGAAATTTTATTTTTGGATTTATAGATTAATTTGTGGAGGAAACATTGACATCTCATGACACTAAGTTGTCCCATCCAAGTCATGGGATAGCTTGCCCTTTGTTCAGGACATCTTCTGTGTCCTCTTTTAAGTTTTAAAATGGACTTCTTAGAGGACTTCTGTATTCTTGGTGAGATTTATTCTAAAATAATTCATAGCTTAGCTGTTATTATGAAGTATATCTTATGTTTTATTATATTTTCTGGTTTGTTATTGGTATAGAGAAATGTTATTGATTTTTTAAACTTTCATCAAGCAGACTTGCAAAACTATTTAGTCTAATGATTCTTTTGGTCTTTTCTTGATAAGTGATCATATCATCTGTAATAGAAAATTTATGCCTCTTCTGTCCTTTACTTTCTCTATAGCATTGCCACAACTTCTAGGACCATGTTAAAGATTTACACTGATGATGGAAATCCTGGCCTTGAATCCAGTATTGAAGGGAATGTATCTTAATTTACTTATTAATTATACTGTTTGCTGTAGATTTTTGGTGCATAACCTTTATCAAGTTAAGAAAATTCCCTTTTATTTCTAGTTTGCTAAGAGTTTCTCAAAGAGGTGTTGAATTTTTTGAAATGCTTTTATTTTTGATTCAGATAATCATACAGTTTTTGTCTTTTTGTCTACTGATGGGATACATAGATTTTCTGCTGTTGAACCATCCTTGTATTCCTAGAATAAGGCCTACTTGATTATGCTGAATTCTAAAAACTAAGCAGTTGGATTCAGTTAGCTAATACTTGACTTAGGATTTTTTTTTTTTTGGTGCATCTATGTTCATAATGAATTGAGCCTATAATATAATCTTTTGGAATCAAGATTACATTAACTTCATAAAATCATCTAAGCAGCTTTCATTCTTTTTCTATTTCCTGGAAAAAAATTTAAAAGATGGGAATTTCAGTTTCTTTTAAAAGTTTGGTAAATTCACCTGCAAAACCATCCAGAAGTTCTTTTTTGTGTGTTTGTGTTTAAAGATTCATTTATTTATTTACTTTTATCCATTTTTAACCCTTCCTCCCCCCTCATTTTTGCTGTTTTTGTGTCCACTTGCTGGGCAATTCTTTGTGTCTGTTTCCTGCCCTCTCTTCTCATCCTTCTCCTTCTGTCTTCACCAGGATTCGATCCTGGATACCTCCGATGTGGGAGAGAGGCGTTCTGCCACCTGCGCCACGTTAGTTCCCGGTTTTTTGGCATGCCTCGCCTTGATTTTCCCTTGTGTCACTTTCCTGTTGCATCATCATCTTGCCGTGTGGCTCAGCGGGGCCTGGCATGCCCGCACGTGGGGCCTGGTGGTGAACCTGTGCGGGGCCTGGGGGCTTGCCTGCTCGCGGGGCCTGGCAGTCCATGCGTCTTCTATATTTTTCTTTATTTTACCAGGAGGTCCTGGAGATCAAACCCAAGTCCCTCCATATGGGAGACGGACGCCCAACCATTTGAGCCACATCCACCCCCCTGTGTGTGTGTTTTTAAGAATGGTTGACTCCCATTTTAATTTCTTTAATATTATTTATTCTCTATTCTGGTACTGACTTTGGCACTTTATATTTTTCTCTAGGACTTTATTAGATTTTCAAATTTGTTAGATTTAGAATGATTTCTTATTATAGTATCCCATCAAGCTTGTTGTCTTTCATGCTATGGGGAGAAGGCAGGGTTGTTATACTGCAGAAACTGCAAAGGGATCCCCAATTTTGGTCGAGTTGCCTGAGAGTTGACTGTAGGGATGGGTGGGCCTTTCCAGCCCTGGGACCTCACCGAGTGTGTGAGCCAAGGACGTTTGACAGTGCAGAGAGCCCTGTGCCCTGACAGAGGGCAGATGAAGGGATGTACCTGGGCTCCAGGTGCAGGTCCTCCAAAACCTTTCTCGTGAATCTGGACCAAAGCATGGCAACTGGCTGCATGGGGTGGCAATGGCAGGCTACACGGCTGGGGCAGCATCTTCCTGGGATCTGCTTCTTTTCTCCTCACATTGAGTTACTCTTCACACAAACAGTGACTCCTTGGAGATTATCTCTTCTCTTTAGGCTTCGCTCCCTAGGCGGCCACAGGAGCAGCTCCAGCACCCCTGCATTTGAGGGACTTAGGGATAGCAATCTTGTTAGAAGGAGGGGCTGGAGATTTGCTAAGTCCACTCCACCACCCCTTGTGACCCTCACTGGGTGCCCATGCTACACCCTTGCTCTGACCTTCTGCCCAAGTGCATCAGTGGGCTAGTGTGATGGGTCACATCTTCCTCTGGCCAGAGTTGTGATGTGCTTGACAGAGGCAGAAATTTCGGAGTCATGGAGTCAGATAGAGCTTCAGCTCCTGGGTCGATCACTTGTTATTGGATGACCATCAGCAAGTGGCTTAACAACACCTAGTTATCTCACAAGGTGATAAGAGGATTGTATCAGTCAGGACCCAGCAGGAAGCTGAAGGCACACAGATGAGCTGAAGAGGATTAAATGGGGGGTGGAAATGTGGGCAGGGTTAAGGGAAATCACAAGAGATGCCGAGGCTCAGGCAGGAAGTCATTACCACACTTGGGCCTGCACAACTAGAGTTGAAGAGGGCGTGTGGCAGGGCAGCAAAGGGATACAGCCATCAGCAGGATCCCTGGGACAAAAGGGGGGGATGGGGAAAGATTGGGGGTGTAGAGAAAGAAATACCCAGATCTCTCTCCTCCCCACCCTCTGTCTCCTGTCTCCTATCGACCAATTCCAGTGAGAAACCAGAGCACAAGGTGCTCCATCTGCAGGGATCAGCATCCAGGACACAGGACAGGGCAAGGGGAGGCAGATACAGAGGGCGTGCAAACAGAAAAACCATCACAGAGATTAAATGCAATATCTGTACATTGTCCTGAGCAAAGAAGATGACCAAGCAATGCTGGGTCTCCAAGGAATCTCAGCAGGCTGTGGCCATTCTGAGTGCCCCCCCAAGCCTCCCCAAGTCTTTGTTGACTTGGTTTCTTAACAGTTTTCACAACAGCATCGTATTGTCTACAAATGGAATATCTCTAGCTACAGCAAGCTTCCCCAAAGGTCAAATTGAAAATGAAATCACAGAGTAGAGGCACTAGTGAGGACAGGAACTGAATTGCAAGCTGGACCCAAAAGCTAAGAATAAGGCGTATCAAAAGATGTCAAATCTACAGAGTATGCGAGTAAGAACAAACATATTAAAAATTAAATATGGAATGGGTAATTATGTAGTAATGAGATTGAGGACATTACAGAGGACACTGCCATTTAAACCACTGCATCTCAACATAGTAAAGAATGGGGGAAAACCCTCTAGCTTCATAATTATAATCATAGTTGCCATAACAACTTAGTATCTCTCTCCCTGAGCATCCATCTCGAGACTATATTTTTAGCAATGGCTGTGCCTGAGCATGTATTTTCTTTATATAGCAGCTAATTTTTCAAATTACTGATCTTCCCCAAAAATTCCATTTTAGTTCTCTCTGAAAGTGTAAAAGATAATTAGGGAAATGAGCAGGTGTGAAAGTCCGCTATGAAAAATGCTATAAAAGTATTGATGTCTTGACAACATTTGTTCCAACAGAATGTTCTCTGGACCTGTACACCCCATTGTTCCTTGCCAAGCAGCTAAACATAAAACTCCTCCATGAGGCTCATAAATATTTTAGAAATTATTACCTGTGTAAGGCATTTGAGGATTATTTGACAAGTACAGATTTATGTTGTATAACAGAAATTGACTTTAACAGAATCCTGGGTCTAAGGAATGGTTTAAGGATTGGTTTACCTTGCTTAACTGAGATACACTTAACAGATTCTCAGCTGAAGCAAGCAATGGGTTGACTTGAAAGAACACCATTTGAAGAATTCATTAAACAGGAGGGGTTCTGAGCTGCCATTTTGATCTCCCCCCGCGGCTGGAGGGTTTGCTTTTACAGCATTGCTCATGTCCAGGGAGACTTATCTCTACAGACACTTTACTAATTCCACTTACACTACTGGGAGGTGCTAACAGCCCTTCTTTAGGATCCCCAGCTTAAGTTAGATAAACGAGGATTACGTTGAGAACAAACAGGTCTCAGAAAAAAGCACTCCCTGACTGATGCTGTGAAAGATCCTTATCCAAGATGAGCCACACAGCCAGGATTTACTGAGAATTTTCTAACTTTCTTGTACTCTGCTGGTCTCCTTGGAGGATGTAAAATTAGTAGATTACAAGAATTCCTGGTGTGTGAAGGGTTTCTAAAGCCTGGGCGTGAGGCGGTGACGAGCGTGCCGTGCTGTAGTTCCCCACTGATGAGGAGGTGAGCCTTGACTTCCACACGTAGGGTTGGACTTGGGGTAAGCACTTTGGATTCTTGGGAGGGATCAACACTGTAAACCGGGTCTCAGGGAGGACAGCTGGTGCAGGGTGGCCTGCGAGTGAGAGCGGCCTGAAGTAGAGAGACCTGCTGAGCAAGTGTTGTGCTAGTGTGGCTTGGGATGAGGAAGGACAGACTAGGGGACTGGGAGTGGGACCAGAGGAAGAGAAAATGTGACCTAAGAAGCACGAGGACTCACTGTTATAGCAGATATCCCAGGAGGTGAGGGAGAAGCCGGGAAAAGGTGACTTGGAAATCCTTTCCTGGCAAACGGAAGAACGAGGGCACCACTCCCTGGCAGACAGTGAGGAGTTGGGAGACGGATGAGTCATGGAGAACAATAGACCAAGACATTGAGGTCACTCTGCCACCCCATCTTCCTAACTTCATTCACTCTGCCTGTGCCCCACGGGCTTCCAGGCACACAACCCTGGAGCGTGGGAGTCAGACACAGACAAAGGGAGTGCCAGGAATTGTCGGAGGGGCTGTTGCTTGTCGGGAGCGTTGGCATGGGCGCAATCAATCCTTGTTCTATTTGTTCTGCTTGCTTTAATTATGTTTCTCTCCAGGGAAAACAAACAGGCAAGCAGGAATAGGGAGGGCGGTGCTCAGCGGGCCTCATCTCCCGATTCCAGGGGCGAGCTGAGAATCATGTGAGACTGGGACACCCTCCGTGTGCTTGCCAGACACTGTGGAGAGGTGCTGGGAAAGAGGCTGAGGGTGTGGGGCCAGGGGGACTCACACTGTTGACTATCTGCTGGATAAAGGCACAAGTGCAGGGTTTGGTCCTGACTGTCACTAGCTTTCTGTGTGTCCTTGGATGAGTCTGTGGCTCGGGAACATGGAAGTCTCAGATTTTAACTGCATCAGAATTACTTGAGGAGCTTCTTAGGCAGGTGCTTGATCCCAGCCCTTAGGTGGGGACCTGGGCATCTGCAGCCCTGGAACCTCTGATGGAGGCGGTGCAGGGCACCTCCCTAGCCTGGAGAGTCATTGCAGAAGCTTCTGGCCAGAATGCCAGGTGATTCTAGGAGGGTGCTTGGTTGTGCTTTGCACAGCTGTGTTGGGACCCCAGAGGAGGCTACTTGTTGCTGGAGCCCTCTCTGCTTTCACTGGGGCCCCCGCCTTGGCGTGGTTTGCTGTCTGAGAGCTAGTTCAGAAAAGATAGTGCCAAGTAAGAGAGCTCTGGGGATTATCATGGAGGAGGGCAGACAGGACCCAGAGGCGGGCTGTGCACCCCGGAGAGGGCTGGGAGGGGAGGTGGCTCTCCTCCCCTCTCAGTCTGGAGACGTCTGCTGGCCCTGGCTTCAGGACAGTCAGGATTGGACAAGCAAGTCCAGCACTTTCCGCTCCCTAGGGACGGGGCCCTGCCTCAGCCTGCAGTCTTTCCCCACCCTTGCCATTCCGCCCTAAAGGATGGCCTGGTTAGGTGGCTCATATGGGGACAGTGAGAGAAAATGGGGCGGCAAGTGGGGGAGCCTGGGCACAGAGAATCGCAGCTTCCCTGGTCCAAGCCCTGGCACTGTGTGAGCTTGGAGGTATGAATCCCGCAGTCCTGGGGAAACAAGGGGGCCCTTGCCTTCAGCTGGGATCCCAGGTCCAAAGGGGCTGGCTGGGCTGGAGATAGCCTGCCTGGGTTTGAGGGCAATTCTGTCCCAGTGGTAGGCAGAAAGTTTCCCAAAGGTGTCCATGCCCAAATTCCAGGAACTTGTGCAGAAGTTAGGACACACGGCAAAAGGGACTTGGAAGGGCAATTAGCTTGGATTTCCAGGTGGGCCTAACCTAACCACATGAAATCTTCAACGCAGAGAACTTTCTGGGCTGGAAAGAGGGGAGATGTGGCAGAAGGAGAAGTCAGAGAGACGTGCAGCTGTGAGAGGGAGTCAACATGACTTGCTGGCTCTGAAACGGAGGGCCCATGTGCAGGGCCTGGAAAGAGGCTTCTAGGAGCTCACGGAAAGCACGAGAATGAGGGCAGCCTCCAGGAAGGAAGTGGGACCTCAGTCCTACAACTGCAAGGAATGAATTCAGCCAACAGCCTGCACGAGGCTGGAAGTGGGTCCTTACCCACACCTCCAGTAAGGAGCGCAGCCCTGCTGACACCTTGATTCTTGCCGCGTCAGACCTAAGTGCAGGGCTTAGCGGGTGCTGCTTTAGACTGCTGAGTTTGTGGGGACTGGTTACAGCAGGAACAGGAAACCCCAGCAGCCCCAGCTCTCCTCCCTGCAGAGCAGGAGCCACAGGGGTAAGGGCTTGGGCTGGTCAAGCGGAAGGTACTTGGGCCCCCTGGGTGAATGGCCCCTGGCCTCCTGGGTTGGCAGCCCTAGGACAATTCCACTTTCCCTGCTACTGTCCAAAAGCCAGGACAGCATTTCATATGGGAGCAGGGGTCCTCCAAGGTCACTAGGATCTGCCCCCTCTGAAACTTCACTTCTCTGGCCCCGGGGGGGGGGACTGGGGGCTCAGGAGTGCCTCACTCACAGTTCCTGAAACGGGGTCACAACCAAGCTCGGTGAAAGCACAGCTGGTGTGGGGCCAGGGCTCAGGGCAGGAGGTCTGAAGCCTAGGCTTCTGCCTCAAATTTGCCTTAGGACCTTGGGCCAACTTCGTCCCATCTCGGTTCCCATTTCTCTGTCAGTAAAACGCAGGAATGGGACTGACGGCCTCGAGTTTCTGGGCAAGCAGCAGCGTGCGGCAGGGCAGGTGGAGACAGCTGATGGGGCTCAGGGGCCTGGGAGCCCCTGCCTCCAAGGGCGGCCGCGGCGGGGTCGGCGGGGGAAAGGGAGGGAGAAGGCAGGGCGGGGCCCTCCCCGTGCCCGCCCCGCGCCTCGGCCCGCCCCTGCCCGGCCCGGCCCCGCGGGCGGGTCACACACGCCGCCGCCCGCGCCCGGTGCGCTGCGCCCCTGCCCCGCGCCGTCGTCCGAGCGCGCCCGCCGCTGCGGGCGACCGTGACCCTGCCAGGGTGCGGTGCGGAGCGGCCATGGCCCGCGGGGGCGCCGCCGCCCTGGGGCTCGCCCTCGCGCTCCTGGCGCTGGCCCTGGCCGGGGCCGGGGCCCAGGGCGCAGCCCTCGAGGACCCCGACTATTACGTGCAGGAGACCTGGAGCCGGGAGCCCTCCGCCGAGCGCCCCGAGCCCCAGCCCTTCTCGCCGCCGCTGCCCGCGGGCATCGGAGAGGAGGAGCGGGAGCCGCGCCCGCCCGGGCCCAGGCAGCCCAAGAAGGCCACCAAGCCCAAGAAGGCCCCCAAGAGGGAGAAGTTGGTTCCGGAGACGCCGCCGTCAGGTAAGTAACTTTCGGCACCGGTTGCCTGCCGCGCGCCAGGGCACAGCTGGTTTCCCTGTCCGTGTGTCTGGGGATGGCAGCGGGTGCGGGAGCCCGCGAGTCTGCTCCCCGCCACCCCCTGCTCCCTGGAGGCTGCCTGCGCCCACGCCGCTGCCCCTCTGAACTCCCCGGGACTTGAACGTCATCCTCATTCCGTTTCTTGCTCCTTGCTCCTGCTCAGGAAGAGACCGAGCTGTGGAGTTGGGAAGCTGCCTGGAGACATGGGCACTCCGGGGCCCAAGTTTCAAAATCCCTGGCCAGGGGTTCCTCCTGCTGGCTGCTTCTTTCTTCTCTGCCCGGTCTTCAGTCTTCACACTGGGCGTTTTCTTTTCTTGAGAGTGAGTTTTCCTATTTTGGGGGGGTGAATGGCCTTCTGGGGAAAGCCTCCCCTCTAAGCTCCCACCCTCGTGTCTTCTGTGGGTCCATGGCACCCTCTGCCTGCTTGGGCAGACGGCACAGCCTTGGCTGGCGAGCACTGAGCCCTGGCTGGGCCTCTGGTGCCCGTGGAGAGGGGGCGCTGCAGAATGCCTAGAAAGCCCAGGGGCTCTTGGCAGCCTGGGCTGCCCTGCCTTCCATCCGTCTGTCCCTACACTTCTCAAATCCGTCCCCAGTTTCTGCCAACCCTGTGTCTTGGGGAAATGGCTTCCATCCTGTTTATAACAGTCGTGGGACTCTCTTTGATTGTTTTCTCAATTGTTCCAAAATTCGTCTCAAGTTGCAGGGGGGCTGCGATCCTAGTATTTCAGGATGGGAGGGCCAGCAGGACCGTGGCCCCATTACCCAACCTTGTCTGGCCTTCCTGAAAGGAGATACATGCCCGTGGCACCACCATGGAGTTTCTGGCAGGGAAGGAATCGCATTTGTTTGGTTAAACTGTTCTTGAAAGCTCTCAGCAAGCGCAGCGGAGACGCAGAACTCTCCAAAGTGCGACTCATTCCAGCAGCCCCCTTTGCAAATGCCTGGGGGTCCTGCCTGGGTTTCAGTCTGTGGGCAGCTCTCGGAATCGATAGGCAGTTCTGTAAGTAGTGTAACCCTGAACAGAACCATCCAGAATTTCCTAATGCAATGTTTTCGGAGGAGTGTTTATGGGAATTAAGATTCACGAAACCTCACTGATTTAGTAGCAGGCATAGGAGTGGAAGAGGCGCCCATGCTGTAGAATGTCCACTGCAACTCTATTAGGAGCTTTTAGATCCCGATGAATTCCTACCAATGGCTGTGAAGGGATTTTACAGATGAGGAAACTGAGGCTCAGAGAGTCTAAGTAACTTGCTCAGTGCCACGTGCTGGCTTGGGAGATTTGAAAGCCCTTCTCTTCTGCTTTTTAACTCAAGACCTTTTTTCTTTCGGTAGTTTGAATCAAATCCACGTGTGTTTTGTTTTTGTTTCTGCTCTGTGTTTAGCACAATGCTGACAGGGTGGGGGGTGGGGTGGGAAACACTTCGGTGAGGTTGTGGTATTCCCAGGGGTTGATGGCAGGAGGGAGGGGGGAAGAAGCCCCAGACCGGGAGTCAGAAGACTAATACCCAGTTCCAGTGCTTGCTGACCCTCAGATCTGGGCTCGTCATTCGAGGCCTCCGTTTCCTTGTCTGCAGATAGGAAGACGAGCACCTGCTGCCTCCTTTAATTTGTCAGTTGTTATAAAAGCTTTTAGACAATGCTTCCATGGTGTTGACTTAGATCTAGCTGCGCTGGTCCGTCTCTGAACTGTTTATTCATCTGCAGGTCCTTACTGAGCACCTGTGTGGCATGTGGCGCTGGGTGAGGTCCTGGGGGCAGAGGGAGCAAGGCAGCCCTGGCCCCCGGCCCCTGCTCAGAAGTTGGGGACTGTGTGCAGAAATGTGGGGTGCCAAGGGAGTGAATAATGGGGGCCTGCCTTAATTTTGGGGATATGGGAAGTTCTTCCCAGAGGAAATGCTAAGACCCGACAAGGGAGTCAACTGTATTGTCCTGGGGATTCGTACTGGGGAACTGCCGTGCTCCTGTCACAGATAATTCCCAGGATAGCTTCCCCCCCCACACAGGAAAAGCTCAGAAAGCCACAGCCTGGCCTCTGTAGTGTCCACAGCCTCATGAGTCTGCAGACTCACGGATGTCACATGGGAGGTAACTGTCCTTGGTCATTGGTACATCAGCACTTGCCAGCCTTGGCAGGAGGTCTCTGAGGGAGAAGAAATTGGGGTGAAACCTGGCTGGAGTGAAGCAGGAAAAAGGGACCTGCTTTTGGAGGGCCGTCTTGTGGCTGGGAATGGGTTGCTGTGGGAAGGAAGCCAGTTCCCCTTGACTAGCCTCCACTGCTGCAGGAAATCACCTGTCTCCCCCTAAGCCTCTGCCACGCACCTGATCACCGGCTCCCAAACTCAAAACAGGTCGTTCGAAGTTCCAGAGACCCAACTCCGAGACTTGGCCTAGAGGCCTTTCAGGGGAGCTGGGCCTGTGGCCGCCTCAGCGTGTGTTTCTAGGGAACTGGGTTGGTTTTTGTACAGCACCCCAATGACAACAGGCAGAGTGGGACATTTGTCTCATACTTTCAACCCTGTCTGTTTATTTTTTGGAGTTTGGACCCCAAGAAGTGGAGACTAGTTTAAGAGTGACCTTGATTGGGAGGTCAGTGATGGTTTCCTGCAGCTCAGTTGCACCAGGAGAAAATGGCTCTTCCCATTTTAAGAGATGGCTTGATGCCTTCCTCTCTGCACGGGAACGTTTTGTGAGCAGGTCGTGGTCAGAGCACATTGAGCTACGTGCCTAGAACATTGAGCCACAGTCGGCCTGGCGCATGTCACGCGAACGTCTGGACTTTGCTTCGGTGGGTGTGGGGGGCACCAGGCACCATTCTAGGCCCCGAGGTGGGAGTGAGGGGTCGGGTTTAGGGATGAATAAGGAGGTTTGTCTTTGCAGATGATCAGATATTTTCCAGGTAGCCCTTGGCATCAAGTTTGGGCTCCCGCGAAGAGGGAGGGCAGATGTTCTGTGCGGCAGGCTCCAGGGAGGGAGCCTCGTACTCACCTGCGGGAGGGTTTACACAGGGAGCCGGGGCCCTTGAGACTTGATCTTGGTGTGGGGCTGTAGGGTTCATTCTGTCAGTGGTGCTGTGAGGTTCAGCTTGTCCACAGCAAAGAAGGCCTTGACCCCTGGTTGTTCGTTCTTGTGGCCACAGAAATGCCCCGTGGGTGCCACGTGCTGACATTCTCACGGAGCAGTGGGGAATGAGGTGGCTTGGTGAACTGGATCCTTTGGTTGGTTGGGAACATTGCATGTTTCCATGAGTGCCTGGTGAATTTCCAGAGAAGGAGAGCTCAGATACACTCAACAGAGTGGATCCTTATTTTTTTTAAACTAATAGTTTTGAAATGATTATAGACTCACAGGCAATGCAAAAATACCCTTTCCCCAACTTCCCCCAGTGAGAATCTTACTAACCATAGTACACAGTTCCTCCATCTTGGCAGAACTGACACTTGGGGCCACTTGTAGGGGGCTGTCCTGTGCATTTAGGATGTTTAGCAGAACCCCTTACTTCAGCCCACCGGATGCCAGCAGCACCCTCCAAATGAGACAACTAAACATGTCTCCAGACATTGCCACATAGCTTCAGGGCATTGACAACTACTGTTCTATACAATATCAGAATAGAAAACAGACATTGGTACAATACTATCAACTAGATTACACACCTTGCTCAGATTGCACCAGGTTTTTACATGCACATGTGTGTGAGGGTGTGTGTGTTAGGTCGGTGCAATTTTATCACCAGTAGAGATTCATGTAATCACCCTCCCGTCAAGATAAAGAACTGCTGAATCCTTTCTTGAGGTGGCAGTGGGAACTTGGAATCTTATGATTTCTGAGGTCCTCATTGTGAATATTGGCTGTGGATCCTAGAATCTCAGAACATTAAGGAACCTAAGTGGTCATTGAGTGCAAATTCTCGTTCACTGCGAGATCCCCACAAGTGGCCTGCATGGCCTCTGCTCACACCTGCACCTCCTTAGGCTGCCCAGTCATTGGATGAAAAGTACTGACCGCTAGAATATTCTCCTCTTATGGACCTGACAAGCTGCTTCTCTGTAATTCCAAGTGGCAGCCCTGCCCTCAGGAGCCACACAGGCACCTCGGCTTCTGATATTGGCAGACAGGGCTCTTGTCTTCCATGAACCTATTCACCTCAGGCTAAAGGGCCGCCATGGAATTCAGCTATTGCTAGTTCATCTCAATAGTTTCCAGACCCCTGCAGCTGCTTTGCTTTTGGGAGCCAGGGAGGGAGCCTCGGGTCCCCAGTTTTCTTTATCTCAGGGTGAGAAAAATACAAGGGACTGCATTTTGGGCAGGTGAGTGGGTTTGGGGTGTGCTGACTTTGCGTGTCCTCTCCAAACTGATGACCTTGGCTTGTGGCCATCACTCTTCATAGGGAATGAAACAGAACAGTGTAAAACCCCATAGTTACATAACTCACCTACCTTTTCCCTCCGCCTTGGCAGTAAGAAACAAGCTAATAAACAAGACCCCTACTAGGCCATTGCAAGGTTTTTCTCCTTCCTCCTCCTTTATGACCTGGGTTAGCAGTAGGGTGGACACGTAGTCTTTAAATTTGGGTTCTTGCTTGTTAGGTTGTTTGCTGTTTTCTTCGAGGACTGGCGAGACTGTGCCGCTGTTTGAATGTGCACATGCCTGCATCGCGCCCAGCCTCGTCCTGAGCCCCAGGAATTCCCAGAATGGGCAGCGAGCCACGTTTGCTGTGTGTCTGTGCCCAGAATTGTACAGCTAGTTCACATTTTGTGCTGTGCTGTGCCCCGGCC
Organism: Cabassous unicinctus; assembly: GCA_029593785.1. Lineage (NCBI taxonomy): Eukaryota > Metazoa > Chordata > Mammalia > Cingulata > Chlamyphoridae > Cabassous > Cabassous unicinctus. The sequence continues at coordinate 4,228 of JAQZBX010041656.1, read as the reverse complement.
ACGGGGGGAAATAACCAGAGCGTTGTTATCCGAGCATGTTTGGTTGTCAACAAAGCCCTTTCTGTTTTGTTGTGAGCGCTGCCCGGAGGAGGTGGGGAGGCCTGGCTGAGGGTTTTGCCTGGCTGTGGGCTTTGCCGCCCTCTCTCCAGGCTGCTTCGCAGTGTTGGGACGCTGCTGTGTGAGGAGGAGTGTGTTTGTAAATAGTTCAATATGTATTTAAAAAAATCAATCACAATACTACGAACACACCTAAGAAACGAACAAGAAACCCTTATAACATCATATTATATGCTCACTTTAACAGTTAAATCCCAAGTGTTTGGTCTGAGTAAACTCCCTGTGAAATTCTCAGGGAAAGGACGTTTTGTTAAAAAAAAAAAAATAAGGTCATTCCGTGCACATCAGCAAAGGGCTTTCTACGGCACCACACCCCTTTCCCAAATGCTTCCCAAAGCCAGCTCTTCATGCTGGCAAATCCCTGCCGGCCCGAGCCCAAGGTTCCACAAACCAGGGCGCCCGCACGGGTGAGTAACGGGCGTGGGGAGCACTGCCGTGTTTGGGGAAGCTGGGTTGGGGCGCTGTGGTTAGAAAAACTGGCCGTTGTGCTTACAGTGGGGCCCCACCTCCATGGCCGTCAAATCTCCTTGGAGCCCTGGGGCCGAGGGGAAATGCCCGCAGTGCCGGGGACGGCAGCCCAGCTCCCTGGAGCCTGGGGTTTGAGGCGGGGGGCCTCCACTGGGCACCCCTGAATGCCCGGGAGCCTGCGCTCTCAGGAGTGGCAATTCCAGTAATGGCTCTGCCTTCTGTGGCTCTCTCAGGTCGCTGCCAGCACAGCCGCCTCTTGGGGGAACAAAGTCCAGGTACTTAGGATCTCTTTGGACGGCCGGGGATGGTTTCAATATCTGGCTGTAGGCAGTTAGCCGTCCATCTGGGTGTCATAGGATTGTTGGCATAACATCAACCACCCTCAGAGATTCATTTCAGACTCTTAATGCCACGGGCATTTTTTTTTTTAACTTTTTATTTTGAAATAATTTCAACCTTATAGGAAGTTGCAAAAGTAATTCCAAAAAACAAAAAACAAAACATAGAACTTCAATATACCCCTCCACCTAGATTTACTAACTTTTAGCATTTTGTCACATTTGTTATACCTATATCTATTGCTAGATTCATCTATCGGTCTATTTCCTAAACATTTGAGAGTAAGTTGTATACATAATGCTCCTTGAACACATAATACTTCCATGTAAATTTCTAAGAACAAGAATATTCGCTTAAATGACCACTTTAAGTACAGCTATCAAGTTCAGGTAATTTAGCATTGGTATAAAGCACACAGTCCATATTCCAGTATTTTCATTTGTCCCAATAATGTCCTTTTGGGGTTACAGAGCTACATTGGATACTGTCTTCCTGCAAAGCATGTAAGTGTTCAGTATTAAGTTTTTTCAGGATCCAGAGGGAGCAGGGTTCGAAACCTGATTTTGCCACTCATGGGCATGTGTGACTACTCCAAGCTTGTATTCTTACTATGATGGGGATATGATCAAATGTGCTTCCTGGGGTGGCATGAGGCCAGATGGGGCCCACACCCAGCCTCCTGGCCTTTCGAGGGAAGGTCCAGAGGCACCTTCCCCTGACAAGGTAGAGTCCCCGTGGTCCTTCCTGGGTCCTGCTCAGCAAGGCAGCCTGGGCTGCTGGCCTTCCCTTCTTCCCCGTCTCCCCCTTGGCTTCTTCACGTGTGCTTCTCAGTTAAGGCACTGCACCCATACGCTTGTCTCAGGCTCTCGTTGCAGATGGAACCCAAGAGAGGCAGGTATCAACCCACGTATGCCGGGCATAACCCCACCTGCTGCTGTTACCTGCATCTCTTTAAAGGTCAAGGATGTTACTTTGGTTGTAAGTCAAGAAGGTCAGCTGCTGCCTACATAGAGAGTGGCGAGCGGGGGCTGCCACAAAAGCGTGGGGCCTCAGGTGGCCCCACTGTCCCTCACGCCCTAGGGGACATCTGATGGAGACTGAGCCTTGTGCACGGATGGCTGGCCCAGAGGAGGGATACTTGTGCTTGGCTTCCAGGAACCTTCCTGTCCAACGGCCTGAGCTCTTTATTCTCTGCCCATGCCACTGTCCCTTTCCTGCCAACGTCCACTTGGCAGCACGCGCTTCTGGTGGCTCTGGCCTGGGCTTTCTGCATTTGCCCACCTGGTCCTCCTGGCTCTCCGGAGGGTGCTGTGCAGATGGGCCTGCATTGGTGGCTCTTGTCTGTCCTGGTGCTTTGAGGCTGCGTTTCTGGGGAGCTCCCGAGAACCCTCTTGTACTTTTAGGTGTGGCTTTCCTCCTGATTTGGGCTGCTTAACAAGAGGCAGGCAGGGAGCTTGGAGGCCTGGGCTGGGGGTGCTTCACTAGACGGAGTGCCGTTCTACTGGGTTGGAATTTCCTGGGAAAAATGCAAATATGCATCAAAGCATTTTTTTTGGCTTCTGGGGTATTGCTACTGTAAGCTCTTTGTATAAAGATGGAAAAAGTAGTTTTCTATTAACTAAGAAGAATTATATTTTTCACCATAGACCAGAATAGAATACATGGCCTGCATCAGCAATTGAGTTTTGCTACTTTTAAGGAATTCAGTTTTGTCATGCGGCCCAGATGGTGATGTTGATTGGATTCTGGGGCTCCTCTTTTTATTGCTTGGTACACCATTTCCACTTTATTTTCTTCTCTCATCTGTACAGACCATATGTTGCCTTTCTTTTTATAAGAGAGGAAGGGGCAACGAGGGGAGGTGTGCGTGCCGGCTGGAAGGTCCCAGATATGGAGTCAGTTTTCAGCTCTGCCGCCTCCTAGCTCTCTGTGTGACCTTGACCAGGTTTCTTCTCCCCTCTGAACCTCAGTTTCCTCATCTGTAAAATGATGTTTATAATAACTTCCCACTCTTGAAGATTAATTGCCAGGCCCTAATGTTATAATTGGTATGAAATGCCTCGCAAATTGCGAATCATGCCTTGTCCTAAATTTTACAACAGTCCTCTAGTTTCCTGCTTGCAATAACCGTTGAGGCAGGTGCCGCCGTCTCCTTGCTTTACAGACGAGGGAGTGGAAGCGTGGAGGTGAAGTAGTTGGGTAGAGGGAGTGGAAGCGTGGAGGTGAAGTAGTTGGGTAAGGATGGACGGTCGGCCAGGGCAGTGGCAGAACCTGCCGGAAGTCAGGCTATCGGCCACTCAGGCCCGGGCTCCTCACCCTGACTGGCTCCTCCCTAGAGAAGGCGGCCAGATCCCCTTCCTATCGTCTCTTGTTCTTCTGCCATTTCCCACAGGGCTTCTGTTCCCCTCATGTTGGGGCCCCTGGGGAATCAGACTCTCAGGGCCGGTAGGTAGGAGATGTGCCGACATTTGGGCCTTCCCTGGAGTCCCAGATCTGGGCCAGCGTGGCTTTTGGCATCAGCCTGGAAATGGCACACAGGTGTCCAGGTGGCGACGGCTCACCTGGGCTGCTCGCTCTCTGTTTGTGCCACAGAAGCTGCAAAGAGGTTGCCCTGGTGGAGAAAAGATTTTTAACAAACAGCCAGCTTCCAAGGAGGGTGGGGTGGAACATTCTTTCCCAGAACTTTGGCTTTTTCCTCACATAATTTGTACATTTTTTTTTTCTTAACATCCTATCTGCCAAATCAGACTCAGTGTCTTCAAGTGGTGCTTCTGGCTCTGTAGCCGAGGCATCCTGCAGGTTCCCTGCCCTGGGGGTGCTGCCCACAGAAAGGGGCACTGCAGCCAGGTGTGTCCTCATCCTGTCAGCCTTGTCCTCCAGCCCTAAGGACATTCTGCTTTCCTGCCCCTGCTGGGGACACTTACTTTTGTGATTTTCAGCTGAGATGACAAATTAGAGACACTCCCAGCAGGCGTCACGGGTGTGTGACTGGGGAGGGGTTTCCCTTGGCTGGGCCAGTAGTGCCCCCTGAATATTTTCAGGGTTTAGGGTTTTCTTAATAAGTCTCTCTCTCTATTTTTGGCAGCTGTAGAGCTATCTGAAATGATTTCATTAACTGCACAATCCATCAGATGTTTTGGTATCTCAGCTTGATTTTCAAAGTTGATACTAAGTCTCTTCCTCCACCGATTCAGATCCTCCTCTTGTTTTTGTCTGTTATTCACTGACTTCTTTTTTGTTGTTTGTCCGTCCGTCCGTCCGTCCACCCATCCATCCATCCATCCATCCATCCATCACATCCCAT
>JAQZBX010041655.1:0-22274 GCA_029593785.1 Cabassous unicinctus | reverse complement strand
GAAGCTATTTTAGATTGATGATTCTCAGTACCTGCCCTTCCCTAAAACCCAGAACCAGGATGAGGTGCATACCCATAAATTTTCAAAAAATAAGCGCCATAACAAAGCAGTGTCAAGTAGAGTCTTTTGTGTGCTGGTTACTGTTCTGGGCCCTGGAGAAACAACAGTGACCCAAAGAGAGAAAGTTCCTGCTCCTATGAAGTTAACATTCCAGGAGAAATGATGATGCATTAAATAAGATATATCGATTTTTGTCCCTCTGTGTGGTAGGCTGAATTTTGTGCACCAACAAACTCATGTTCTTAAATTTAATCTGGACAACCACCATACCAAGGAAGCGAGAGAGCCTACAACTGCAAGCAAGAGAGTCCCATCCATCGGCTGTATGGGATCGAAGTCTCCTCTCAATTAGAGGTGGAGTGGACATCACCATCCCAGAATCCTCAGGATTGGGGAATGAACTATGGACTAGAGTGGACATACTGGTATTCTACTATAGTCTTATTGTGATTCTAGCAATGGAAGAAATTACAACATTGATGGGGAGGCAGTGGCCACTGGAGGCTCTGAGGGCAGGGAGAAGGAAAAACAGGTGTGATAATGGGGGCTTTTTCGGGACTTGGGAATCGTCCTGAATGACATTGCAATGGCAGAAATAGGCCATTTTATATTGTCACATAACATGCAGAATTGTGTGGGAGAGAGTGTAAACTACAATATGAACTATGGTCCATGCTCAGTGGCAAAGCCCCAGGATGCATTTATCAATTGCAATGAATGTGCCACACTAATGAAGGATGTTTATGAGGGAGAGTGTGGGAGGTGTGGGGAGTGGGGCATATGGGAATCCTTATATTTTTTGTGTAACATTTATGTAATCTAAGTATCTTTTTTTAAAAAATTATTATTAAAAAAAAATTTAATCTGCATCCATGTGGTGTGAACCCATTGTAAATAGGAGCTTTTGAAGATGTACCTTAATCTAGATTACTGGATTATAATGAGCACCCAGAAATCACAGAAGTAAGAAAGAGAAGGACATTGCCATGTGAGAGTGGGCAGAAAAACAGGCCAAGGAACCCAAAGGATTGCTAGCACCAGAAAGCTACAGACTTTCAGGAGAAAACAAGCCTTGTCGATAACTTGATTTGGGACTCCTTCTAGCTTCAAAGGCATGAGCCAGCAAATTCTGGTTGTTTAAGCCAAACCATTGTGTGGTATTTGTAATAGAAGCTCTCATAAAGTAAGACACCATGTTAGGGAAAAAAATGTGTTGTCCCTCTCAGATAATAAATTGTCTTAACCCAAAATAAATTCTTCAAGAAGACTCTTAAATAGAAGAGTTAGTTCAATGGATTACACTGACATTACTGAGGAAACTATTCTTGTTAGAGTAGCTTCTCAGAGCACCTAAATGCAAGTCATGTGTAGCTGTATATTCGTGTGAGACCAGAGCTACCTGTACCAATTCCTCTAGCCCTTTGTGCAAAAGGACCCAAACCTGTTGGTAGCTTCTCTACGGTACATTCCGGCCTCCAGAAGTTGGCCATGTGTTTAACGGTTAGTATATATATTTTTTTAGAAAGAGTTCCAGCCTGTCATTATTTACGTACTTAAGACTGTTTGATTCCTAAACCACAGTCCAAATATTTTCTTTTAAAATCTCTGTAAGTATCAAGACATATTTCACAAAAAGTGCAGTGTGTTCTCCCTGAAAACAGTTGCATTGAAAAATACCTGCCTTGTTTTTATAGAAAAACACTTAAATCATGTCTTGAGGTTCAGCCATCAATGCATTCAGATAGAAAATGCTTTCCAAAGAAACAGTCCTTGTTAAATTGTTTTAAAAAAGATGGTGCCTTTGCTAGGCATTTAGAAATTCCTCTGTGGTGAAGGTATATGCACCCTTCCAAAAACCATCTTGGGTTAAAATGATTAATTATCCCTAATAGACTCTTTTAGAGCCCTGTTTATTCTGCCATGTGCAACACAGCAGGAGTCCAGAAATTGCTTCCAAGTGCCCCAACTTCTTCCAAGAAAATGGAGGGAAAACAGTGGCTGGTACCCAGGTTGATACATTCCAAGTCTATCACAGTAATCTGTTTGCACCCAGGGAGCACAAAGAATCAACAGTACCAAGTGACTATACAATTTTCCATCTGTACTTTGCTTCCTTCTGCCACTGCATACATGTCTTTGATGGAAAGAAACAATATTCAGGTTAGAACATCAGTCCTGTGTGGTTGCAAGTACCAGTTGCAATACCAGAGTACCTGGGGTCAACAGAGATTTGCAATATCTCCATTCTGTAGCAGGTGTCCCTGCCAGCAGAGAAATACAAACGATGTTCTGTTTGGTAATCATTGACTTGGGCTGGCTGGTTGTTGGTTTACACAGACTTTGACTTGGCAGCTGTTGTCACTGTTACCTAAATTCCTCAATTCAACTTCAGCTTTATTTTTTTTCTTTTTGCTTGGATGAAACTATCCTGCTCCTGGTAATTTAAGACCCTGAAGGTTTATATATGTGGTGTTATTTTTCTAGCTCTTTCACCACATTTAATTTTCTGGGAAAGGCTCATAAACTAAGATTACACCTAATCCACATAAAAACTTTAATTCTTCAATTTTACTTTCTGGAGGTTCTTTCTTTTATTTTGCTTTGTTGTAAAACCAAAGACCTGTGTAAGATAGGACCTTGTAAGTAGAATGGTTCTGCAAGACAGAGAAACCTTTTCAAGTGAAAACCTAGGTCATTGAAGGCAGAACTTTCTACAAGTCTGTCATAGTGGCAGTGTTCTCTGCTTATATAAAGAGAATCATTTTATGGCACAATATTTTATTTTTAAAAAGGAGGACTAGAAATCGTGGGAAAAACAAAGAGTTAAAAAAAGTACTGAATGATAAACAAAGTCTTAGTGGCTGCTAGTTTCATACCAAATATTCTACTAAAATATCCACAATTTTTTATGTTATCTCAATTTCCAAGTTAATTGATGAAGGCTTTAATGATGATCATACCAAAAGATAGGTGCTTGGTGAAAGAACTAATGAGTCTTATCAGTTGCCACTTGAGTTATTTATCTAAGCCTCATTATACAATCTCCCAAGATGAGGTCAATGCCACCACTATCTTCTATCTTGGAGTACCCTACCTTGCTACAGTCTGTGATTACCCATCAAGTGGGTCTGCAAACAGTATGCCCTGCAATTCCAAAGATTTTAGGATAGGTAGGCAAATCTGACCTCTCTATGCCACTCATGATAAAAAAAATCCATTAAAGCAGAATCTGCGGTGTCAGTTACGGCATCACCAATTACTCAAGTCTCCCCAGCTGATTCCAAAGTGCAACTAGTGTTGACAACCACCAGTCCAGGGTCTAATCAAGTGAGGAAGTTATTGTGGAAGAACAGTGTGCAAGTTTTAGAGTCAGATGTGTCAGGATTCAAATTCCACCCTTGTCATGTGGACATCCTCAGTCATCACTTAAGCTATATGACACTGAAAATTAAGTAAAGAGCAGATAAAATTATTTTCCTCACTGGATCATTGTGAGCAGTAAATAAAATCATGGGTATAATGTGGCTAGGAATGTGCATGACAAAATGGTACGGGTTACAATTCCTCTGGCATTTCCAAGTTAAGAATCTTTTTTTTTTTTTTTTTGCTTTTGACCCATATATAACCAGATGAAACTTTCTAGTGCTTTAGCCTGAAAAAAAATAATTTTAAAAATTCCCCTAAATAATCATTCTGATTGAATGTCTACATTTTCAAAAAAGATCTAGGTTTGTAGATAAATGGGTAACATGAGATTCTGAGTCTTCCATTCACTCAATCTTACATTTATTCATTTACTTATGAAATTAATATATGTTGAAGACATACAATTGCCAAGCACTGTTCTAGGCACTGATGTTACAATGAAGAATAAAATGGAATTAGACAATAAACAAGCAAGCAAATATGTAAATTTTTAAAAGCAGAATTTTAAAAGGGTAATTAAATAAATGAACATGTGACTGAAAGAAAGCATGTTGGAAGAACCTTCTAAAGATTAAGAAGTCAGGGTAGTCCTCTTTAATATGATAGAAGCCAAGCTGGGACCTAAAAGTTAAGATAGCATGCATTAGTTATCTAGTACTGCCTAATCAAGCTCTCCAAACAATAGTGGCTTAAAAAACAATATTACTTCATTGTTTCTGTGGATAAGGAATCCAGGCATAGCTTAGTTGAGTCTGTCACAAGGCTTTAATCGAAATGCCAAGGAGGGCTGTGGTCTCACCTGAAGGCTAGACTGGGGAAGGATCTGATTCCAAGCTTACTCAGGTGTTTGTTGGCAATATTCAGTTCTTCTGGGGTTATTGACCAGTAGCTACCCTTAATTCCTTGCCTTTGGTTTTTGTTTTCTGTTTTTTTTTCACTGGCACAAATATTCTATTCATATCATTAAAACTGTAATAGAAATGAAAGCTACTTCAATGAAAAAGAAAGGCAAGAATGAAGTCATTAAATGGAACAAAATACATATTAAATACAATTACCATGTATTTCTTGACTAGTATCAAGTAAATACCTAAACTATCTCTCTCAAATTCTGGTCTCAGAGAAAAAGGTCAGAAACAATTACAAGGAAGACAATTACAATTACCAAGTGCATTTTCAAAACAATGAAATCCTTTGAGAAAATTGCTTTAGTCTTTCTTTATATCGGAGACTTCTGATGGTTCTTTTGTTGGTAATCCATTTAATTTTGTACCCTTAGAGTCTGCTTCATCTTTGTTTTCATCATTGGATTCTTGTTTAAGTTTTTGGGCCATATACGGCTAACAAAAGGGGAACTCAGAGCATATATGTGTGGCTCCAGGAATTTTTTGAAGATCCAGAGCAGAACTGGAATGATTATATGAAGAATGTACATCATTTTCCCAGGATTGAGCTGCTAAACTGCAACCACGAAGTCCAAATGGCAATCCTTGCCTTCAGAGCAGCTGCAAACAAGACAGCCAATTTCATCAGAGGGAGCAACTAAAAGAAGTTACAGATAGCAAGATGGAAATCACAGACTTTTATAACCTAATCTCAGAAGTGACATTCCATCACTTTCATCATATTTTATTCTTTAGAAACAAGTCACTAGGTTGAGCTTTTACTCAGGTGATTACATAAGGGAGAGAATATCAGAAAGCAGGGAGCACAGGTAGCCATTTTGAAAGCTCCATACCACATGGTGTCTACTACATAAAGAAGCCAGGGAAGTATTTTAGACTTCTGAGAGGGAAGGATGACAGATCAGCCTAGAAAACTCTGATGGTGAAAACATGCTGGTTGTGACTTTGCTTATATATACAGGGTTATGTGGAATAGGAGTGAACTCCTGATTCTGAAGATAAGATCACTAATATAAGCCTTTTTATATCTTCACAATCCCATTTTTTCCATTTGCTTTTCAGATTTTGAGAACTGTGTTTTGACACATCAATTCATTACTTAATAAAGCACCTGCTATTAAACGTTAACCCAAGACATATTAAATATAGATGATATTTATTGAACACTTCATAGATTTTGCATAATTTCATGACTGTTTATTACCTTTGCATTTTAGAGTTATAGCATAATATAAAAGAGTTATTTTGTTTGCAAAAGCATTAATATTAGTTAGTAGACATTCTATTAAAACTCCACATTTTTCCTTTGTTGTACAGTTCTATGACTTTCCACATGTGTAACCACCACTACAATCACAGTACAGAATGTAAACACTGCTTTTAAGAGTTACTTTACGCATACATTCACTCTGTTGTTATAAGTGTACAGAAGTATAAAACCAAGCTGTTATAAAAGCTTCCATGCATCATACATATACATATGTTTGAGATAAAAAAGAAACTAGAAATTATGTTATTGATGCATGTTGTAATAATTTAAATCAGATAAGCTATAGCATTAGCTTTTGGAAGGCATATTTTCTGGTCCAAATGATTCACTGAGACTTAAAATGTAAAGATATGGAAGATTTCAAATAAACAGCACTAAGTGGCTGACAGTAAATCTAAGTTAATACATATCATGATAGTTTTATTGGATTCTCTTTATTTCTGCAAACAGAAAAAGTCCTTCTGACTTTGGTAAAGAGAATGAATCAGGTATTCCTTTGAATGAGTTACAGATAAAGAAAATAAAGAAAATAAAGAAACTATCCAAAGATTAAAAGCAATTCATCAAAAGGAAAGCTACGTAATGCTGTGCACAGGCTGAAAATGTCACTGATGTAGTCTGAGCTCTGGAAAGAGAAGACGCTGGGAAAGGCTGGTTGAGTCTATCCTATTTCATACCCTTGTTTTCTATGGCATGAGGAGTAGAGATAAGCTCTGAGCCATAGGATCCCAGATTTGACGTCAGGATACAGCAGGCATTAGCTGTTGGACCTAATAATCTCTCTGATGTTACTGTAATACCTACTTCAAAAATTTGTAGTGAGGATAAAATGTGGTTGCAGATGTCAAGGATCTAACATATGCACATAAGAGAATCAAGGCTCAATATCACTTACTGAGAAAAAGTCAAGGTCTTTCTGAAAATCCAACACCATCTGGCCCATCTGCTACCACTCTACCCGCTTCTCACTTCCTTCCAACCACACTGACAGGCCTCTTGCTGTCTGTTGAACTACCTTAAGGTTTTTTCACTTGTGGTTCCCTCTGTTTGGAAAGCTTTTCTCTCTGTTATCTGTATGGTTTGTTATCCCTTGTCCTTCCAAATATGCTCAAATGTCACCTTTGCAGAAGAATTTCCTTGGTTACTTGTGATACTTTGAAGTTTTGTGAATCCAAGAAAAGGTCATATTCTTTGAACTAATCCATTCCTGTGGGTGTGAGGCCTTTTGACTGCATTAGATTCAGTTAAGGAAATTTTGATTAGATCACTGGATTATATCACTTTAGGGCCTTTGATTAGACCATGGCAGTGAGGCGTAACCCAGGTTAGGTCTCTGCCCTCTTGCTGGGATCTTATAGAAACTGAGAACTGAAGGCAGAAACACACAAACACACCCACCATTTTCACCCTGCCATGTGAGAGAGGACTCCAGAATCTCCTGCAGCCCCAGAAAGACAGAGAAACCCTGAGAGGCTGGGAGAGAAACCGGAGGCTGTAATCAGCCCAGAAACACAAAGTGAGGAGAAGGAAAAGAGGAGCCATGTGCCTGATCTCCAGCTGAGCTTGGAGAGGAAATGAGCCTGGAGGGGAAAGCAGGGACCTCTGCAGATATCTGCCGCCATTTTGCCTTGCCACATGGCAGGAGCCCAGGATCTGCCAGCAACTGACCTTTGGGTGAGACATCAGCTCTGATGGTGCCTTGATTTAGACATATTCACAGCCTTGGAACTCTAAGCTTTTACCATAATAAATCCCCTTTACAAAAGCCAACCCATTTCTGGTATTTTGCATCAGCAGATTTAGCAAACTAAAACACCACTCCTTAAAAAAAGCTACCAAACTCCCCTGTCCCATGCTCCCCGTCTCCTTCACCTTGCTTTATTTTTCTCCATAGTACTTGAATGGAGGAAGAAAAAAATCTTCGTTTCCTAAACTCATATATTCCCATGTGTGCACAAATTCATACATTTCTGATGGTCCAGCATATGATTACAGAGGTAATTCTACAAGGTCTCCACTTTTTCCCCAAAAATCCTCAGTCAACTTGTCCTGGGCTTTAAATCCCTCCCATTAGTCTAATGATTTTGCCACAAGTACTTGCAGGACACTGAAAAAACACTAGTTATCAGTTGAATGGGTTGGAATCCTTGGGTACAGAGTAGCTCTGTGCAAGAGCACATTACTTTGTGCAATCCGGTTTGTTGTATTAGCTTCCACCTTGGGAAGCAGAGTTGGGTCTGGGGTGGTGGTGGGGTGGGGGATAGATCAGCCAGGTAGGGCTAACGGACCAGGTAAGAACAGGCAATCTGAATGTTCTCCAAGGCTCAAGGTCCAGACAGAGTGCTGAGGTGGTATCCCCAAATGACTAATTATCTTAGAGCATGTTGGCACATGCCATTCCCCAGAAACAGGATGCAAATAGAGAATGAAAGGAGAATGCAGTAAGTAAGACATGTATCATCCAAGGCCAGGTCTGTATCTCTCTACCTCAGCAAACCTTAATAAGCACTCCTCTTGATTCTGGGAAAGCTTCCTTACTTCTGTCTTTGTTTTACTTTGACAAAGTCATTTCATATGGGAAAAGTCACATTTTCTATTCACCTCAGTAGAGTTTATATTTGTTGGATATCCAGTATCTCAGAGAATTTAAAATAGTCATCAGTGATCTTTAGATCAGGATTCGCTTTCATAGTGGAATCTGGGTAAACTATCATACTAGCAACTTCAGAAATAACTCTAGAACTTGGCTGCATGCTATTATATCCATTTAACCACCCCTAAAAAGACTTTGAGAAACTGAACTCGGAGTTAAAAAAAATATCAGATCAATTCACACTGAGCTTATTTTGCAGTTGTATATCCTTTAAGACAAAGAAAGTCATTTTAAGTGTAATTCAATAGTTTTGTTGATTCTGATTTCAGGTTGAATATCATTATACTGCAGTTACTTTGATTGTCACAAAAGATCTGGAATGCAATGCTGTTTTCCACACACGGTGTTTGTACACATGACAAAATGACTCAGCTATAAAACTTCCATCACACATCATCTTACATGGGATAAAATTGTGGCCCAATACTTTTCAAAGAAATCAAATGCTGTGGATTCTGTTTACGTCTTCAGGAGCAGTTGTGTTTCTAATCTTTAGTAAAGCAAAAAGCACTTTTTGCCATCTTCCAAGTCATTAAAATTTACCTCCTGTATCTCTACCTCCAGTCCTTCTTCCATGTGGCAAACAGAAATGTCATTCGAACAGAGATAACGATTTCACCACACTCCATTGTGCAAATGTTAATACTTTAAAAATGAAGAATTCAGTTGCCACTTCCTTAAAATGACATTAAATGTTCTTCAGAATCTGGCCTGAAATCACTCTTCTGGCTCCATCTATAATCATGGCCTATCAGACAAAACAGGCCATTTTTCCAAATATGCCATGAAGGAACCTGCCCTTTTGTCTTTTTCTATGCTGAGCTCTCTTGTAGAGTTTTCCCCACCTCCACACTCCATCTGCTGAAATCTTACTTATTCTTCAAAACCCACCTTAGATAACCTCTAATCAGCTGTCCTGTGGCCCATTTCTCTTCTTGTACTTCTATATGATTTTATTTATATACCTGTTTTAGTATTTATAAAATTACCCCCAAATGATCTGTATTTCACATCCCCTGCTATGTTGTAAGCTTCGTGAAAATAAAGTTTGCATCATAAGCAGTTATTTTTAAAGTTTTAAAAATTCAGGCACTGTAAGCGGCTCTGAGGATATAGAGCTAAGAGGCAGGATTTCTGGCTTCAAGAAGCTCATATTCTAGTATAGAAGATAGATTCAAAAATCAAATATAAGCCAGTGAGATTTAGTGCTAGGATAAAGCATGTGCTTGAGAGGTTAAAAAAACAAACAAGAGGAGCAGATGTAGCTCAGTGGTTAAGCACCTGCTTTCCATGGACGAGGTCCTGAAAAAAACAAATCTCATCTCCCAATAGAAGGTGAAGCCTAAGCTACCTCTTAAATATCAAAGAGAAAAATCTCAAATTGAAAAATGTGCAGAGGTTGTTACAGTTAGAAAAAAACATGCACAAAGGTATTGAAGCAGGGCATGTATATGCTTTGGCTGGAAAAGATTATTACAATACAAGAAATACAGTTAATGCAAGAGAAATAGATACTAGATTTGACAGAAAGAAGTTGGAGATATTGTAGAGTATGAATTAGATCAGATTTATATTTTCCTTTTAAGAAACCCTCTTAGCAATGAGAAGGATAGGTTTTAGTGGGACAAAATAAGGAAAGAAAGAAGAAAGGAAGGAAGGAAAGATGGAAAGAAAGAAGGAAGGGAAGAAAAACTTCTGTTACTGTCTGAGATCCAGACTCCCTGTTCCAGAAGTCCATTAACCATTCCAGGTCCCACGGAGGATAGAGACCTAGCCAAACCATGTTTCAGAAGTTGCAATTCTGTTCCTGCCCCAATCTAATGACTGTAGTCCTTTCCACTGATGATTGCCTTCTCTCTCTAGACACCTACTATTCAAAATGTGGTCCCAGGGCTAAGAGCACCAGTATCACCTGGGAGATGGTGAGAAATGCAATATCTGAGGTCCTACTCCAGTCCTGCTGATTCAGAAACTGCATTTTAACAAGACGGCCAGGTGACTTGTTTGCCCATTAACGATGAGAAGTTTAGCCTAGTCAAAAGGTCTGGTTTTCCTCTAAGCATCCGATTTTCCTCTGCTGTGGCCCTATGTCTTAGAATTTGACAGTCCATTTGACCTGGACTCTGAAGATAGTTTCCAAAAGCATTAGTGATGTAATATTGCTTTCAGAAACCTATTGCCCCCAACCCTGCCCTGAGCCATTATGGTATCCCATGCCTTCTTTTTATTTCTACTGCACCAGTCATGCCCAACTGACTCTCATTTCAACCTCATTTTTGGCTTACTCCTTGTTTCTATCACGTAATGGTCTGCTTATTGCCTTCTGTGTATCTCATCTTTTCTGTGCCTCGTGACCTTCTATAGCTTTCTCACATTCAAACTTCCTGAAAAAGAAACTGATTGGTTTCCCTACCTAACATGTTGGATTGAGCACTTCTTTGGATTCTTTTCTGGGCCACTGGACAGACTCCGATCCCAAGGCAAATCAGTTCCAATTAGGTGCGGAGTCAAAAAAGAAAAAAGCATGCCACTGATTATGGGGTTTCCCTAGAAAATTTATTTAGTCCCAGTGACCATTCTGAGGCAGAAATTTTGCCTAGCCTTGGCAAAATTCCTGATGATACATGTAGTACAGAAATGAAATGGAGTCTTGGAGTAAAATCACACACCATATTGGAAACACTATACTCCCTATGAGTCTTGTGTATTCCATTAACCAAGTAAAATCCATTGGTCTGGATGAAGCTGCCTTTTAAAATTCTAAATGCATTTGATTAGCTTATATTTCTATTTGTTTCTGCACTTCTGGACTCTATCAGTGAGTGAAACTGGAAACATGAGAATTTCATGAGTCTAGTCTCTGGCTATTCATATCTTAACTCAAAACAGAAACTACTAGAAATCTGAAAAAATATCCCCAAGATTTTGAATTTTCCACATTTGCAGGCCTAAAGTAATTCAGAGATTTGGATGAACATCCAAAATTTGGAATGCTTCCCTGGACCATTTTTTGATGTTCATTTGCTCCCAAACTTGATATGAAGATGTTGCACAAGTTAGTATTATGATCTCTGAGGTTAAATATTAATGCTTTAAAATATAGATATATATTCATATAAATCAAGTCTTCAGGGTATAATCTACACTTACATTTTTATAAAATTAATCTATATTGCATATTAAATATACAGGATATAGTATATATTTATGTGATTAATTCAATTAACTCTTTAAGAAATATTCTGATGCTTCTTACTATAATTAGTTTATTTTCATATTTAGTCTAAAAATAGGCCTGCATTTAAAAATGTTCAAACATTATGATTTTGTATTTAGAAAAATGAAATTACAAGAACTGAATTAAGAGAAAAGTTCGTATGAAACACTTCTCAAATTTTCTCTAGTGTGCTTTTTTATTTTTTTAATTTATTTTTTATTTTTCAAATGTCTTCTGTAAATGTGAATGTTGAATATCAATTTTGCCTTCTTCCTATAGTTGTAGATGCTAAGCATCTTTCAGAATAAAATAGCACAGTGGAATATGCTGTTCTTCCAATCTTTGTGTCGTATCATCAGCTTCATCTTATTTGAGATGGTTTCACAGGGCAATGTTATAAAGAACAGCCTTCTATGCCAGTACTTCTCAAACCTTAATTTGCCTATTAATACTTCAATCCAGATTCTGATTAAGTAGACCCAAGTAGACCCAAGTGGGGGTCTCTACCATGGTTTGGTAGCAAGATACTAGATGATGGATATTTTCTTCATAGAGGTTGATCCAAATTCTACAAAAGGACATCCACTAACTTAGTCACCCCAAGTTCCACTATCTTTAAGGAAAAGTATTTTAAGCCTTGTCTTATGCAGGAAAGGTCATTCAGATGATGGACCTAATACCCATTATTGGCCAAACACCCGGAGCTTTCCAGATTATCTAGTCATTCAGGAGTTTATGCCCCTAAAAACCCAAAATCATACCCACAAAGACTGGTTGTCAAAATGATTCTCTACAAGCCATGCTGACAATGCAGTTGATAGTAAGTGAGTAGCCATGTTTTCCCTCACTTCCATTGTATTAAAAGCATGGCAGATTACATGCCTTAAATTCTCTTTCCCACTTATGCTTTTCTCAGGGATGGCCATGTCAATAGAAAAAACACTTTGAGACATGCACCAGTCACTTATTGCATGGAAATAACTGTTAGATAATTTCCATGGAAAAAAAAGAAAAAAATTTAACCATATCGCTGTGCTAAAATAATTTTTTTTTGTCATTTCTTGCTACCACCACCATGAGTCATTACATATGTTGGTAACACCAGATGTCCTGAGTGTCAACAGAGAGAATTTCAAGTTTCACCCACAATATTCTCTGGATCAGTGGTTGTCAACTTGGGATTCACATTAGAATCATCTCAGGAACTCTTAAAAATCCCAATGCTGGGGTGTATCCCAGAACAATTAAATCAGCATCGCTGGGAATGGGGACCAGGCTTCAGTATTTAAATGGTTTCTAAGGAAAGCAAATAGGCAAATGCAAAAATCTCAAAGAGGACTGAAATGATTATCAATAACAGAAAGTCTTTGGTGAATAAAATTTCCAGGTAAACATATCACTCACTATAGAAATGGCTTTAAGCCAGTTTGGTTTCATTCAAATCCTCTTTTAGGCAAGCATGTATTTGCTGGGCCAATATTATGTCACTTACATTTTGCATGTGCAAAGTGAATTAGAATTAATTAATCTTAGAATTAATAAATCTCGTCATTAGTAATGTGTAAAATATTAAACAAGTTAAAATTATCTGTATTTGTTAATAAGCTTAAGAGCGTAATTGGGTCTGTGGAAGCTTAATGAATGTCTTAAAAATTATAAATGAATATTTTGAATTTGAGAACTGAATTGCTAAGACAATATATGATTAGGCTAATAGCAGGGGTACAATAGGCTTCCATCAAGAAGTTTTTCCTTTTAACTTTCTAAAATTCAGGTAGTTTCTCAACTTACATTGTTACCTTGCAAGATTGATTCATTGTTTTGTAGAGTTTTTTTCTTACTTTTTAATTGAAGTTTATCATTCATACATGAACATCCATACACAGTAAGTGTAGAGTAAAAGTTGAGAACTTACAAAAGTGCAAATCGACATAAAGGGCTCCCATACATCTCCCCACCAACAACACCTTGCGTTGCTGTGAAACATTTGTTGCAAACTATGAAAGAGCATCATCAAAATATTATTACTAACTAAAGCCCATATCTTATATTTGGTGTATTTTTCCCCCAATCACCTGATTATTGACACATTGTATTAGTATTATATACTCAGTATAGTTCATGAAAGAACATTCTGATATTTGTTCTGTTAATCACAGTCCATCTTCCATCACAGGGTTCCCTGTGTTATACAGTCCCATGCTTTGTACAATCCATTCAGAGTGTACACTCAGTGGCTCTTATATTTATCACAGAGTTGTGCTGTCATAACCTGTCAATTTTAGAACATTTTCATTACTCCAAAAAGAAAAATCCCATACCCTCTCTTGTTGTCCCTTAGAATTGAAATAATATTTACTTTGCCATTGCTGCAAAAATATTACAATATTATTTTGCATAGCTTTTGATGTACAAACTGAAAACAATTTTGAACCATAAAATGTGAAAAAGAGCATTTCTAGTTCTATAACCTTTTTGAAGAACAAGGAGAAATTGAATTTTATAAATTTGCCTTAATAAATCATGTTATTTTCTGGATATGGAGGGAATCCTTACAGAAGCTGTGAAGCAAAAAATTTTATTATATGCCAAGGAATGCTGGTGTACACTGATCTAAACTTTTCCATATGGCTTTATCAAGATAGAAATGGCCTCAATCTAAACCTTCAGTGAATTATCATATGTTCAATATGCATTGATTGAGGTATAGTAGGAGAGATGATGTCATCAAGCAGAGTAACAGCTTAAATGTTGGCTACTTACATGTAACATCACCGGCATCTTCATAAGTGAAGATTGTACAAAAAACAATTATTGGAAAAATCTAGAAAGCCAAGGACAGGTTTTTCACTTTTAATGTGAATTCTAGAGTGCTACAGATTTCTCAAATTCCCATGGTATTTTCTTCTGTCACTCAGCTTATCTGACAATAATACTAGCTTATGTTTTATAAACAACTGTTATTGAAGATAGACTTTATTCCTTTGCTGTATTTTATGAGACTTGTTTGTTTTAAAGAACTACTAAAGCTAAATAGAGTCCATATTTGTCTGGCTCACAATTGTTGCCCAAGTATCACAATACCTAAATAATGCTTTATCAGTACCCATATGTTTGGTTTCCTTGACTGCTCAAGCAAATACCATGCAATGGGTTGGCTTAAACAATGGAACTTAATGACTCACAGTTTTGAGGTTAGGAAACAGTCCAAATTAAGGCATCATCAAGGTGATGTTTTCTCTTTGAAGATTGGGGTGCTCTGGGGCTGGCTGCTGGAGATCCTTGGTCCTGGGCTCCTCTTTCACATGGCAATGCACATGGTGGCCTCTCCTGGCCTCTCTCTTCTCTTCCAGATTCCAGATTCCATTGATATTCAATTTCTGGCTTGCTCTTGGCTTTCTCTCTCTCTCTCTGAATTTCATTCTGCTTATAAAGGATTACAGTGATAGGATTAAGACCCATCCTGGCCTACACCTTACCTGAGGGTACCGCATCAAAAGATTGTACTTAAAATGGATTCATACCCACAGGAATGCATTAAGTTTAAGAACATGTTTTTCTTGGGTACATACAGCTCCATACCACACACCATATTAACATCTTGCCCACCAAATAATTCCATAAACTGAGGAACTTGTCTGGATGAGTTTACAGCTGTTTATACTGGCAACATGATTTAAATTTGCTTTAAGAATAGGGTAAACCTATAAATAAAAATTGTGTGTCAAAAACTGCAATTTTTGACACACATTTTAAAGATTTCATCCATGTCAGAAATTCAGGGTGTAGTTTAGGACAGATTATGCTCATTTCTGAATGTAGGAAGTTCTTTCTTTTCTTATTTTACATTAAGGGTGCCAGAGCATGATGGGAAAGCAACATTTCTCCCCCCCACATGCACATTTTCTGGGCTTTTGCCACATAAATAATAGTAATTATGATTATTAAAATGTGGTCAATATATTTAATCCATCTGTCGCAGAAGGTGCAAGTAATATGGGTTGCCAGAAAGCGACTTTTCCTTAAAAGTCACCAAAGCATTGCTCAAGTTAGGCATTCTTGAACAACAAGTCAATGAATGAATGAGTCGCACAATTTAAGGAATTTGTTTTCATTTCAATAATTCATAGATAACAGAAAGTAGCATAAACTACAGCCTCATCTTATCAGGCATCTGACAAAAAAGAGCAAGAATAAAACTTCAAACATATCTTGGCTAAAATAAAAGAGAACTGAGTATGCAAATGATGTTTTTCTACGTATTATTGACTTATTCTTTATTTTTTTGCATAGTAGGTTCCAAATTCTCTTAAAATTTTTCTTATAGGTGTTTATTTTCCATTGTTAAAATAACCTTAACGTTCAATTATATTAGATCAGTACTTTCAGAGATTTATTTCTATTTCAGATAGGTGAACCTAGGCCCAATCACAATTCATTTAATATTTCAAAATATCCTATCAAACATTTTGTGCTCAGACTTTGGCCAAGCATTTCCCTTTATAGCCAACCCTTATGTTTTGTAGAGAAAATGCAATCCATGTGTTTCAGATGCATTTACATTTGGCTCATCAAAATTGTTTTATTGGGACTATTTGACATCTAAGAAGTCATTTCAGTCTTTTTTTCTCTTAAATACTTTCTCCACTAACAGCAGTAACAAAAGATCAGGGTTTGATTTTCGTCTTAGAAACCATATGGTCTTATGTGGATTCTAATCCAAAAGAAAAATATTGCTTGTTCCTTAATATTGGAAATCTTTGGGTCCAGCTTTCCAAAAGGATGAGGAAATCATGTGTAAAAATGTTGTATATGAAAGCCTTTTGTTTGATCAAGTACTCATTCACTTTGGACAGTTTATTCAAATGAACTATCAAACAATATTAAATAATTCTTAAAATATAAACATGCAAAAAATCAAAAGTTTTCAGAAACCAAATGAATAAGAAATATCTTGGTAGGTATTAAAACAGATGAAATTGTGAAAACATATCCCAAAGAAAGCAATCAACACTGAGTAATATAAACACAGAGAGTTCTGTTACATCTCTTCAGTTCAACATTGGCCTTCATTTTTGTATTCACCCATGACTGTTCGGTATAAATTGCTTTCAAAACTTAGAAGAAGCACATTTAAATGCTTCTAGGAGCTAGTCAAATGTGTAAACATATTCAGCTCAAGCTCCATCTTATTTTGCACCAAGGGCCTGGATATTTTGATTGTCTAATCAAGGTCAAGATTGTTTTAGCATATTGGTTTCAATACCTCTCTGAAAATGGAACACAAAGCTGGGTGACTAATAACACAAACCACATGAATGCTGAAAGGAAAAACTCCATGTATTTCAGCTACCATCAGCTTTGCCATATGGCACATGAGCCATTTTACTGTGGACAGTGGTTCAATTCCCTGCAGTTTCCTGCTGTGAGCATCAGAGAAGAAAACGTGTCTAAAGCCTCACCATTTCCCAAGAGACACTCCATGACACATCTCACCAACAAAATGACATTTCCAAATAAATCTCCCGAATGACGCAGTTGGCCACTGACCTGGCAACTGTGTGCTTCATTGTTAGGTTGACACTCATGGATGTGGCCTGCAGCTCTCCACTGACCTGGCACGTAATCCCCTAAAGCGTGGAAGAATTCAATCCGACTGCTTTGTCCATGAGTTTTAACCTTTAAGTATCCAATGAAAATGTAAACTAGGTTACCGAAAACCGCATTTCACTTTTTTCTTGAATGACAGTTTTTCTCATGTCAGGCTGCAAATGCCCTGAGTTAATTTAAATTTAACTTGTCATAGACCTTACAAACTCAAGGATTGTGTAGATAAGAAATGAAAGCAGATTTTTTTTTTCTTCCACTACTAATTATTCCCCTAAAATGTGTTTCTTGCTGCTACATTTATTCCAGGTTTTGATGATCGGGAATAATGATCCTTAGTCTTAGAAAATGTTTTTTCAGCTAATGGGTCACACTGAATCATGAACTATCCTTTGAAACACTTGAAGAAAACGTTGAGAGTACGCATTCTGGCCTCTTGGCATTTAAGAAACTAGGAACCTTTCAAAAGTGACACTTATGCCTTTAACTTGCACTCTGTGTTTAATTAAAATGATCATACTTTGCACTTCTTGGTACATTCTTTTCTATTTTTCCCAAACATGACATATGTGTAAATTGTCTTTCCAATTAAATCAAAGAATTATTAATATTAAGGACTTTGTTTTCCAAGGTTAAAAAATACCACCCCACCCCCAATTTAGGATTGGCCTTCCACAAAATTTCTAAATAGGCTAAGTTAGCCTCAGCCCTCTTCTTTAGCATTCTTCCTCCCAGCCTGTCACTCCACCATTCAAATCCCCAAGCATCTCATTTTCCTGTGCCAAACCACTGGCCCGTCTGACCAACACTGTCCCTCCATTTTTCCTCCCAAAGCTTGCTGTGAGTTCATTCCATGAGGATTCAATCACCAGAGAGTGATCTTGAAAGCAGCCTATCAAATTTATTCATGCTTCATGCAGTACCGCCTCTAGGAGAATTTGCATTTCAGTAGAGGATTTTTATCACTTTTTTTTTTTTATCTATGAAATAAATACACATTCATTATACCAATTGGAAGATTAAAAAACATTAAGAATCCAATTTACATTAACTTTCATCACGGCTAACATAAAAAGAAAGTAGAAGAAAACCCGTTTCAGTCCACAGAGGTATTGTGGGAGGAAGAAGACTTAAGAAGGAGAGAGAGGAGAGAGAACACCAGTGGCTGCAAGATACCTCCCCAAGCTTCTACCCAGAGGCTGGGAGGTGTTTTACATGCATTGAGGGGAAACCAAGAGCCTAGGGCTTTTGACCTGTTTCCCATTTTGAACTCTGAAGGGAGATGGCTCGCAGACCACTCCTTTTCCAAACTGGAGAATAGCTCTCAAAATAAACTCAGGGGAGCATTTGTAGCTCAGTGGTTGAGCGCCTACTTCCCACGTATGACGTCCCGGGTTCAATCCCTGTTTCCTCCTGAAATAAAAATATATAAATAAATAAACTCAGAGTGCAGTGTAGGTAAGTAGAAAGAAGACCAGAATTCAGTTTTGCAAAACTATTCTCAGTCTCAAACCTTTCCACAGGACCGTGATTCTAAAGGAAATTGATCTGAGTTTGTCTTGCCCTTAGTTTCACCATCAGAGGATGGTTGGGGGAGCAGGGATTGACCACCTAGGCAAAGAGTCAGGGTTAGGCAATTCAGCGGTATCTGGTATCTTCACGGCATTGGGCAACCATCATCAATATATAATTCTAGAATATTTTCATCATCCCCATTAGAAATGTCGTACCTGTTAGCAGTCATCCACAGTCACTCTGGCCCCCAGTCCATTGCAAACACTAATCTATTTTCTGTCTCTAAGAATTTGTCTGTTCTGGACATTTTATGTAAATGGAACCATGGCATTTTTACACTTAGCATTATATCTTCAAGGTTCATCCATGTGGTTGCATGTATCAGTACTTCATTTTTTCATCACTGAACAATATTCTGTTATATAGCTATACCTTATTTTGTTTATCGATTCATCAGTTGATGAATAATCAGGTTGTTTCCAACTTTTGACTATTATGAGTAATGGCTGCTCTGAATATTTGCATACAACTTTTTGCATGAACAAATGTTTTTAATTCTCTTGAGTATATATCAAAAACCAGAATTGCTGGTTCATGTGGTAATCCTATTTTTAACTTTTTGGAAAACTACTCAATTGATTTCAAAAGATGCTGTAACATTTTTCATTCTCATCAGTAATGTTTAAGGGTTGCAGTTTCTCCACACCCTCTCCAAAACTTACTTTCCTCTTCTTTTTTTTGTTACAGCCTTCGTAGTGAGTACGGAGTAGTATCTAATTGTTGTTTTTATTTGAATTTCTAATAACTAATGATTTGAGCATCTTTTCATGTGCTTGGTAGCCATTTGTATATCTTCTATGGAGAAATATCTATTCAAAGCTTTTTTCCCAATTTTTCATTGGGTTATTTGTCTTTTTATTGTTGAGTTGGCAGAGTTCTTTATATATTTTGGATACTAGACCCTTATCAGATACATGAATTGCAAATATTTTCACTTTCCTGATAGTGGTCTTTGAATCCCCAAAGTTTTTAATTTTGATGAGTCCAATTTATCTATTTATCATTGGGTACTCCTTTTGACATCATATCTAAGAAACCACTACTGAATCGAAGGTCATGACATTTTGCACCTAGGTTTTTCCTAAAACGTTTACAGTTTTAGTTCTTACATTTAGGCCTTTAATACATTTTAAGTTAACTTTTGTATGTGATATGAGGTAAGGGACCAACTCGTTCTTTTGCATGTGCATGCCTGGTTGCTTTGGTACCACTCGTTGTAAAGACAATTCTTTCCCCATTGTATGGTCAAGGCCGTTGTCAAAATCAACTGACCAGAGATATGTGGGTTTATTTCTAGATTCTTAATTCTATTCCATTGATTTAAATGTCTGTCCTTAGGCCAGACATTCTTCAAATACAAAGGTGCATTAGTATTGCAGCTTTCTAGTACATTTCAAAATCAGTAAGTGTGAGTACTGCAACTTTTTTCTTCTTTTTGAAGATTGTTGTAGCTAGTTGGGGTCCCTTACATTTCTATATGAATTTTAGCATCAGTTTTTCCATTTCTGTAAAAAAGGAATTTTGAATGGGATTGCACTGAATATGCACATCAATTTCAAAAGGATTGCCATCTTAGCAATATTAAGGCTTCTAACCCATGAGCATGGGATGTTTTTTCCATTTATTTAGGTTTTCCTTAATTTTTTAAAAAGTGTTTTGTAGTTATTTCGTGTATGAGATTTGTACTTCTTTCTTTAAATTCATTCCTAAGTATTTTATTCTTTTTCATTCTATGGTAAGTATATCTATTTTCTTAATTTCATTTTCTGGATTTTCTTTGCTAGAGTGTAGAAATACAACTGGCTTTTCTAATTTGTTCTTGTATCCTGAAACCTTGCTGAACTCATTTATTTTTGGGGTGCATCTTCCTTAGGGTTTTTGGGTGTGTATTAAATTTTCTATTTACAAATTCATCAAGTAGAGATAGTGTTACTTCTTCTTTTACAATCTATATTCATTTTATTTCATTTTCTTGGCTAATTACCCTGGCTATAACCTCCTTTACAATGTTGGATAGAAGCAGTGTAAATGGACATTCTTGCCTTGTTCCTGATTTTAATGGGAAAGCTTTTGGTCTTTCATTATTAATTATGAAGCTAGCTATGGGGTTTTGGAGAAAACCTTTATTAATTTAAGGAAGTCTCCTTCTATTTCTAGTTTGTAATGGATTTTATCATGAAAGGGGTTTGATTTTGTCAAACAATTTTTCTGCATCTATTGAGAAAATCATATGTATTAATACATTATTCTATTAATGTAGTGTATTATATTGATTGATTTTCATACTTTGAGCCAACATTGTATTCCTGGGATAAATTCTACTTGGTCATGTTGGTTAGTCATTTTTGTATGATACTAGATTTGGGTTCTGGTATTTCACTGAGGATTTTAGCATCTGTATTCATAAGGTATATTTGTTGGTGGCTTTCTTTTTTCTGGTTTTGGGATCTGGGTAATATAGGTTTCATAGAATGAGGCCTCTTCTATTTTCCAGAAGAGTTTGTGAAGGATTGGTGTTAATTTTTCTTTAAACATTAGGTAGAAGTCACCAGTGAAGCCACCCAAGGTCACTTGGTCTTGCCAAGGTTTTTCATGATTAACTCAGTTTTTCCTTGATATGTATTTATTTACATGTTCTCTTTCTTCTTGAGCGAGTTTTGGTAGTTTGTGTCTGCTCTAACATGCATTCCTTCCTTCTTTCAGCTGGATTTGAGTTTAACTTGTGCTCTTTTTCCAGATTCTTAATGTGGAAAGTTAGGTTATTGATTTATGATCTTTCTTCCTTTTCATTGTAGAGGTTTCAGTTATAAATTTCCCTTTGTGCACTGCTTATGTATCCCATAAGTTTTGGTATGTTGTATTTTCATTTTCATTCATCTGGTAGTATTTTCTAATTTGCTTTGTTTTTTCTTTGACCCATTGGTAATTTATGAGGTTTTTTCCCCACATATTTGTGAATTTTCCAAATTTTTTACTGTTACTAGTTTCAAATTTCATTTCATTGTAGTTGGAGAAAATGCTTTGAACAATTTCAATCCTTAAAATTTACTAAGACATGCTTTATAGCCTAACATGTGCTCTATCTTAAAGAATGTTCATGTACATTTATGAAGAATGCACGTTGTGCTATTTTTAGGTAAAATGTCCTATAGATACCTGTTAGGACTAGTTGGTTTGTAGTGTTGTTCAAATTTTCTATTTCCTTAATGATCTTCTGTTTAGTTATTCTATCCCTTATTCATAGAGGGATACATACTTAACTATGATTATTGAATTGTTTATTTCTCCCTTCAATTCTGTCATTTTTTGGCCTCAAGAATTTTAGGACTTTACTTTTAGGTGTATATATGTTTACAATTTTATATCTTCTTGATGGAGGAATCCTTTACCATCATATAATATGTCTCTTCCCCTCCTTGTATCACAGCCTGGAAACTTTCTCAAGGCCATGAGCAGAGGCAAAATAGGACTCACCTCATATACTTCCTGTTTTTCAGTGATGACTGTACTTCTTTGTCTGATGTATTTTTATTTCAAATGTATTTTGTGTGCATGTGTGTG
>JAQZBX010041654.1:0-22274 GCA_029593785.1 Cabassous unicinctus | reverse complement strand
ATGAGAATAAAAGTACAACTCTCAAACTCTTATTTCTAATCCCATACCCAAGATTAAAAATAAATTTGATCTAGTTTAAACAAACAAACAAACAAACAAAACCTATAGGATGCAAGAAAAGCAGTGCTGAGAAGGAAATTTATAGCAATAAATGTTTATATATTTAAAAGAAGAAAGAGCTAAAATCAAAGACCTAACTGTACACTGAAGGAAGTAAAAAAGAACAAACTAATCCGTAAGCAAGAAGAAAGAAGGAAATAACAAAGATTAAGGAGAACTACATGAAATTGGAAATTAAAAAATACTAGAAAAAATTAACATAACCAAAAGCTGGTTCTTTGAGAAGATTAATAAAATAGGCAAAACCTTAGCTAGACTAAAAAAGAAAAAAAAAGAAGATGCCAAAAAAAAAGAGAGAGAGAGTTAGGACATCACCACTGATCCCAAAGAAATAGAGTATCATAAGAGGATACATTAAAAATTGTATTGCAAGAGAATGGATGGAAAACTTCAATGAAATGGACAAGTTTCTAGAAACACAGCAGCAACTACAGTGAAGAAAGAAGAAATTTATTAATTCAACACAAGAATCTCAAGTAATGAGATTGAGTTTGTTGTCAAAAGCCTTCCATCTCAGAAAATCCCAGGACCAGACGACTTCACAGGTGAATTCTGCCAATCATTTGGAAAGAACTACCGCCAATCCTGATTAAACTCTTCCACAATGTAGAAGTGGAGGATCCACCTCTGCCTGGATGCAACAGAACTGGGCCAGAGCGCAGAATCCCCCACCGTCCTGGGCTGAACACCTCCTGCGATGCACGAAGTAACTTGGGTGAATACGGCCGCTGGGGCTGCCGCTTCTCGGCCCCGGGCTCTCTGGGGGCCCCCCACTCTCTGAGGGGAACCCAGACTCTGAGTAACCACAAGGGGCCCCCCACTGTGACGGGAAGTTGGACTCCAAGAAATCCCGAGGGGATCCTGACTCCTCTGTGGGGGACCTGGACTCTGGGTCCCCCACTCCTGGAGGGACCCTGAGGGACTCTAGGCGAATCCCAACTCAGAGGGGCCGCCACTCTTATAGGGGACCCCCAACTCTGATGGGCCTCCCTCTCTGAGGGGCTGTGAGGGGACTTGGACCCTCGGGGTCGCCCGCTGTCTCTGAGGAAGTTTGGTGAGTTAAAGGGCATGAAGTCTTCCTGGAGCCTAGGTGCGTGGAGGGCTTAGTTCTTCTGTGCAGGGGCGTGGCCAGGCTTCTCAGGCCCTGCCCAGCACACAGGTGTTTTGGGGGCCAGGACTGTGTCTATGTGGTGCCCTGTAGTGGCGCTGACACCGTATCGGGCTCCTCGTGAGCACTGAGGGGCGCATTCTCTGTCACACAGCACGGGCGGTCTGCAGAGGAAGTGTCACAGGCCAGGACCCTCAGGCAGAGCCAGCAAGCTTGGCTCCTGGTGTCTGGAACCCCTGGCTGTGGCTGAGGTAAGTTTGATGCCCAAACTTGGTGGGGGCAGGGCGCAGGCTTTGGGAACCCCCATAAGCCCGGAAACGGGGGTCCAGTGACCATCCCCTAAGCGGCATTTCCAGAGGGCCTTCCAGTGCAGTGCTTGAGGTGCAGTTTTTCCTTGCGCTTGCACGATTAGTATGTTAAATCTGTGGTATTTTTTTTTTCAGACACTGTAGAATTCTCTATTCTGTGAAAGTTAATTTAGTGAAATTAGAAAGGTAAAGGTGCAATCTATTTATGGTTGTACCACCTTTTGTTATCCATGCACCAATGGATAGACTTTCATTTTTTTTTTTCCAGTTTTCACTGCCATGACCTTGCCCTAGTATTCATTGCACAGACATTATTTCATTTGTCTTGGATAGATTTCTCGGAGTAGAATTAGCAAGAATTATGGTAAGTTTGTACTTTTAAGAAACTGACAAAATATTTCCCAACGTGGCAGCACGACTTTGCATTCTCAGAATTGTTAAGAGGGCTCCAGTTTTTAACCATCTTCTTTAACAGATGGCATTATTTCTTTTGATTTTAGCGATTCTAGTATGTGTATATGATAGCTCATAGCAGATTTCGATTTGTATTTCCCTAGTGATGAAAAGAATTGAACGTTTTTTCTCCGGTGAATGTGTACTCATGTGTTTTCCCTTTTTTAAGTGCTGTTTGCCTTCTTTTTTTCTTATACAAATCAATTTTATTGATACATATCAACAAAGCATAAAATTCATCCAAAAGGTAAAATCAGTGGTATTCAGCACAATCACATAGTTGTGCATTCACCACATCAATCATTATAGCATTTTCATTATTTCAATAATAATAATAATAAAAAAACTAAACAAGAAAAACCATCATCTCCCTGTCTCTCTATGCTTCCCTTGCTCTCCACAGCTCCCATTTTTGGCTATTCTTGCACAAATACTTCTTTGCCCCTCTATAAATTGATTTATATTTACATTTTATATAAGTGGATTCATACAATATGTACATGAAGTGGTGGTGGGCTTACCTTCTAGATGAGCTGGTACAATGGCGATATATACACTTGTTCCATAGTTTGTCATTTAAAATTTGTTTACTGCTTAAGAAGGATGGTGCAAGAGGAGTCCTTCTGTTTTCTAGCCTCTTTTATTTGGAATATTTTTTCTCCTGCCTTGCTCTTTACCTGCTTCATCAGTCTCACAGCTATAGACTCAGCTGTGACACTCTCAGAGGAGAGGACTTGAAAGGGTAACTGAATTGATAGTAGGAAGAATCAGGTACATGAGCCATGAGGAGAAATCTATCTGTGATAAAGAAGAAATAGTGTGTTAAGAGAAGAGACTTTAGGTATTAGTTTCTTTTGCTATATGACTGAGTCATTTCAATTAAATCTAAAATTATAGGGTAATATGTTATAAATTAATCAGTTAAAACGGAGTTAAATCATCTAAATATAATGTCTTTTGGTTCTTAGATTTCATCAAATGTTTGATAAGTATAAGGATACCAGATTATAAATCAGTAGTACATAAACTAAGTTTTTTTTACCTGGATTGAGAAATAAATTGTGAAATTTAGATTTGGAGCATAAGGAAAACTGAATTTAAGTCACAATAGCGATTATGCTCATATGTCTATAGTAAAACTCCTATTTAAAACATTTTAAGTTTAATAGGGCTATTTGAAAAAAAATGTCTATGATTAAAAATTTTATAGATGCTGATGTTGTTTTGAGTGAATTGTCTTCAAATTGTCCATTATTTCTGTTCATGTTTATGGACTCTGGGCTTTTAACCTAAGTATATGAAATTTGGAAAAATTAGATTAGGCCTAGATTTGTACACTTTTTTTTCTTTAGGTTAACATAAACTTTATTATCTAGAAGAGTGTTAGAAAACATTGCAAAGAGAGTACAAAGAGTTCCCACATACCTCTCACTCAGTTTCCCCTATTATTAAATCTTAAATAACTATGGTATATTTGTTAAAATTAATGAACCAACATCATTATTAAATAAGGTCACTGCTTTATTCATGCATACTTAGTTTTATGCTTAATTCTTTTTTTATTGGAGAAGTTTTGGGTTTACAGCCCATTCAGACATAAAATACAGGATTTCTCTATACCACTCTATTATTAACAGCTTGCATTGCTGTTGTACTTTTGTTCCAATTCATGAAAGCACATTTTTATAATGGTACTATTAGCTCTAGTTCATGGTTTAACTTAGGATTCAGTACTGTGTTGTTTTCATTAAAAATTTTTATTTTATCTAGTACCATATATAGAACCTAAAATTTCCCCATTTAACCACTTTTAAATACATAATTTACTGCTGTTAATTACATTCACCATCCCTTACCAAAAATTTTCCATCATCTCAGAGAGAAACTATGTACATTTAAAGCCGTATCGCCCTATTCCTTACCCCATCCCATCCTGTATTTTAGATTCTGATTTTTATGAGTTTGCTTATTTTAATTATTTCATATCATTAAGATCATATAATAATTGTCCTTTTGTGCCTGGCTTATTTCACTCAACATGATATCTTGAAAGATCAGCCATGTTTTCACATGTATCAGAACTTCCTTCGATTTTTACAATTGAATAATCGTCCAATGTCTGTCTGTACTACATTTTATTTCTCTGTTTATCATGTAATAGACACTTCGGTTGCTTTTATCTTTTGGCAAATGTGAATAATGGTGCTATGAACATCTGTGTGTAAATATCTGTTCAAGTCTCTGCTTTGCATTCTTTTCGGCATATATCTAGTAGTGGGAATGCTTGCTCATATGGTAATTCTATACTTAACTTTCCAAGGAACTGCTCAACTGTCTTCCACAGCAGCTGCACCATTTTAAATTGCCACTAGCAAGGAATTTTCTCTGTATCCTCTCCAAAACTTGTAATTTTCCTGTTACAAAATAGTAGCCATTCTAGTGGATGTGAAATGGCATCTTATTATAGTTTTGATATGCGTTAACTTAATGGCTTGTGATGATGTCCTCTTTTCATAGGGTTTTTGGCCATTTGTATATCTTTGGAGAGATGTCTGTTTGAGTCTTTTGCCCATTTTAAAAGTGGGTTGTTTGTCTTTTTGTTGTTGAGTTGAAAGATTTATTTATATATTTTATACTTAAAACCTTTATTGGATATGTGGTTTTCAAATGTTTTTTTTTCCCATTGTGTAAGTTGTTGTTTTACTTTCAGAAAAAGTCCTTTGAGACACAAAAGTTTTAAATTTTTATGAAGTCGCATTTATCTATTTTTCTATTTGTTGCTTATGCTTTGGGTGTAAAATCTAAGAAACCATTGCCTAACACAAGGTCCTGAAGATGCTTTCCTGTTTTCTTCTAGGAGTTTTTTAGATCTAGTCCTTATATTTAGTCCTTATATTTTGGTCCTTGATCCATTTTGAGGTGGTTTTTGTATATAGTGTGAGGTATGGGTCCATCTTCATTCTTTCACAAATGAAGATCCAGTTTTCCCAACACCATTTGTTGAAGAGACTCTTTCACAAAGGAGTGATCTTGGCAGCCTCATGAAAAATCATTTGGCCTTAAGTTTGCACGTTGATTTCTGAACTCTCAATTTTATTCCATTTTATTTTCATTTATATCTGTTTCTGTCTCACTACCATGATGTTTTCATTAATGTGGCTTTGTAATGATTTTTAAGATTGGAAAGTGAATGTCCTCCAACTTTGTTCTTCTTTTCAAAATTTCTTTGGCTATTCAGAGTTTCTTACTTTTCCATATAAATTTGATGATTGGCTTTTCCATTTTTTCAAAGAAGGATGTTGGTATATTGACTGGGATTGTGTTGAATCTGTAAATCGCATGGGGTAGGATTGATGTCTTAATAATCTTCCTATCTTTGAACATGAATGTCCTTCCATATATTTAGGTCTTCCTTCATTTCTGTTAGCAATGTTTTGTGACTTTCTGTGCACAAGTCCTCTATATTCTTGGTTAAACTTTTTTTAGATATATGATTGTTTTAGTTGTTGTTGTAAATCAAGTTTTTTAATTGATTTCTTCTCCTGATTGTTCATTTCTAATGTGTGGAAACACTACTGATTTTGGGGTGTTAATCTTGTACCCAGCACTTTGCTAAATTCATTTATTACCTCTAGGTGCTTTGTTATAGATTTTTCAGGATTTTCTGTATGTAGGATTATGACAACTGCAAAAAGGGAAAGTTTTCTTTCTTTCCTATGTGGTTGCCTTTTGTTTCTTCTTTTATTTCTTTTCTTTCCTTTCCCCCCCCCAATTTCTTGGGCTAGAGTTTCCAATAAAATTGTGAATAATATTGGTGACAGTGGACATTTTCATTTGTTCATGATGTTAGAAGGAAATCTTTCAGTCTTTCCCTCTTAAGTAGCATGCTAGCTATAAGTTTTTCATAGATGCCCCTTTTCACATTGGGGATGTTTCCTTCTATTCCTAGTTTTCTAAATGTTTTTATCAAGAATTGGTGCTTGAGTTGGTGAAATGCCTTTTCTGCATTAATTGAAATGATGAACTGTTTTTCCCCCCTTTATTTGTTATTGTATTTTGCATTAATTCAGGGGTTCTTAAGCTTCTTTGTTCCAGAGACCCCTTTACTAGCCAGATGAAAACCACAGACCCCTTACAAACTACATACTATAGTGTGTATTATTTAACAAATATATCACACCCACACCAATACATCCCCACAAGAATAATGTTTTTTGAATTCAGTTAATGTGCACAGACACCTTGTTAAGAAACCCTGCTTTAACTGATTTTCTTATATTTAACCATCCTTACATTCCATGCTTAAATCCCAGTTGTCATTGTGTATAATTCTTTTAATGTACTTTTGGATTTGGTTTGTGTAGCAGTTTGATATTGTTAATGAAATCCAAAAATAGATATTGGATTATGTTTGTAAAGTGGTCTGTTCCTCTGGGCATCTTAGATTATAATGGAGTCAGAAGTTTCACTTTTACTTGATAAAACAATGACTAAGGGTTTGATTGGGTCATGTCAGTAGGACTACGGAGAAACTGCACTGCAGAGATGGGAGGTTGGAGTTTTTCTCCTGGAGCCTGGGAAATAAACACACAGAGAAGCAGGTACATGAGGAAGGAGAGAAGGCTTCATTAGACACCACAGAGGTCCCAGGAAGAGAGACAAGCAGTTTGCCTGTTAGTCTACAGTTGGGCTTGTGGAGAGAGCAGAGCAGCTGAGACTGGAGAGAAATGAGCCCCAGAAGAGAGGAAGCCTGGACCCTTGCAGACATCAGCAGCCATCTTGCTCTAACACATGGCAACAGACTATGGTGAGGGAAGTATCTTATGCTTTATGGCCTGGTAACTGTAAGATTCTACCTCAAATAAGTACCCTTTATAAAAGTCAAGAGATTTTGGATATTTTTTCATTAGCACCTGTTTGACTGACTAATATAGTTTGCTAGTATTTTGTTGAGACATTTTGCATCTATATTCATAGAGATACTGATCTGTAATTTTGTTTTCTTGTGTTATTTCCATGTGGATTTGGTGTGAGGGAAGCAGCCTTTGGAATGAATTAGGGAATGTTCCCTTCTCTTCAGTTTTTTGGAAGATTTTGATCAGGAATGGTATTTATTCTTGGAATGTTTGGCAACTGTCTGTCAAACCATCTGGTCCTGGGCTTTTGTTGTTTGGGAGGTTTTGAGTATTGATTTTTAATCACTTTACTAGCTATTGGTTTGTTGAGATTTCTGTTCTTCTTGGGTCAGTGTAGGTAATTTATGTGTTTCTAGGAATTTGTCCATTTCATCTAGGTTATGTAGCTTGTTGGCATACAGTTCATAGTATCCTCTTATAGTCCTTTTTTTTCCACCAGTGGGGTTGAGAGTAACGTACCACTCTTCAATTTTAATTTTATTCATTTGTGTCATCTCTTTTTTTCTTAAACTAGCTAAATTTTTTTGATTTTACTCATCTCTTCAAAGAACTAACTTATGGTTTTGCAGATTCTCTGTTATTTTTTATCGTCTGTATCATTTGCCTTTTTTCTAATCTTTTTTTATTTCCTTCCTTCTGCTTGCTTTAAGTTTAGTTTGCTCTTCTTTTTCTAGTTCTTCCAATTTTGAGATTAGTTCTCTGATTTGAAATCCTTTTTTTTAAATGTAAGTACTTAGAGCTATATATTTCCCTTTCAGCACGGCCTTTCCTGAATCATATAAGTTGTATTATGTTGTATTTTCACTTTCATTCATCTCAGGACATTTCCTAGTTTCCCTCGTGATTTTTTCTTTGAGTACAGTGTTTAATTTCCACATTTTGTGAATTTTCTATTTCTGACTGTTAATGCTTCTGAGCTTCATTCCATTGTGGTTCGAGTAGATACATTGCATGATTTAGTATCTTTCAATTTATTGAGATGTTCCATAACCTAACATATGTTCTTTCCTGGAGAATGATCCATGTTCATTTGAGAATAATGTGCATTCTGCTTTTCTTGGGTGAAGTGTTGTTGATATTTCTCTTAGGTCTTGTTGGTGTAGAGTATCATTCAAGTCTTTTATTTTCTTATTTATCTTCTGTTTAGATGTTTTATCCGTTATTGAAAGTGATATATGAAATTTTCCCGCTATTAATGTGGATTCGTTTAATTCTCCCTTTGTATCTGTTAGTGTTAGTTTGGTATATTTTGGGCTTCTGATGTTAGGTGCATATATATTTATAATTGTTAGGTCTTCTTGTTGAATTGACTGCTTTATCACTATATAATGACCATCTTTGTCCCTCATTACTCTTTTTGACTTTAATCCTATTTTATCTGATATTAGTGTAGCTACCACAACTCTCTTTTGACTGTTACTTGTATGTTATGTGTTTTTCCATCCTTCCCCTTTTAACCTACTTATATTTTTAAATTCATAGTGACTCTATTTTAAACAGCATATACTTGGGTCATATATTTTATCCCTTCTGCCCTATTTCTCTTTTGACTGGAGGTTTTAACCAATTACATTTAAAATCACTACAATACAGGAATTTCATTGATGTTTTGCTATTTAGTCCTTGTAAATCTTATATCTGTTTTGTCTCTCAATTCTTCTGTTAATGCTTTCTTTAATATTTATTTGATTTTTTTTTGGATTTTATTATATCAAGTCCCATCTCATTTCTATCTGGTTTTGTTTTTCATATATTTTTCTTGGTTTGAAGTTTTAAATACCTTTCATGTATATTAAGATGAACTTCCTCCCATGAATCCCCCATTCTAGTCATGCCACACCAATGATCTTCTGCAGCCCCCATTGTAACCCTTCTGTGATCCTCTGCAGCCCTCATTGTAACCCTTCTGTGATCTAAACCTTCCTTGAAGATGAAGCCCATATAATAAAATACAATTAATAGGAAAATGAAATAATAATGATAAGCTTAAATGCAAGAGATAAAATACATGGAAACTCAGGGAAAAAAACTAAAAATAAAATATAATTAACAGATTGGGGCATTCAAAAATGGGAAAAAAAGAAAAAAATTTCTTAAAAAAATTTTTTTTTCCCTTTTATCACGGCATTATTGGTTGTCCAGTCTGTACCGTGGAACCTTCCCCGTCTCATTCCCCAGTGTCTCCCAAATTTTCATTTAATTTTCAAAGAAGTTTTAGGTCACAGCAAAGTCACACATAGACTACTAGAGACTCATATACCCAAACTCCTTCCCCTTTCCTCACCTCTTATTAAAACCTTTTTTTGGGGGGTGGTGGTAGCATTGTTATAACTATTATACAGATAGTGAAACATAGCTACTAAACAATGTCAATGGTTTACAATATAGTTTACAATTTAGATGGTACAGTTTAATAATTTTTGATGATATTTACCATGTCCTGTGTCTATTACTGTAAGGTAATGAAAAACATTTCCCATGACCACTAAATACCCCCTGTTTGATATTTTCTGTTCCTTCCTCCCCATCCCCCTGGGGCTCATGACACTCCCCTGTCTTGACTCATTGGATGACGAGATTCATAGTTAAATGCAACAAGAGGTCTTGACATGCTTATTATCTTCTCTTATTAGGATCCACCCTTGTGTCTAAGAGACACCCACCTCTCTGTTTCTTGGTGAATCGGTCCTCCAAAAGATCGATGTCCATCTCCTTCCCTCTCACCGTGTGGGTCTCCATTCCCTGAC
This sequence comes from Cabassous unicinctus, assembly GCA_029593785.1. NCBI lineage: Eukaryota > Metazoa > Chordata > Mammalia > Cingulata > Chlamyphoridae > Cabassous > Cabassous unicinctus. The sequence continues at coordinate 12,622 of JAQZBX010041654.1, read as the reverse complement.
ACAACACATTATGACAGGATGAACACTCACACACTCCCTAGAAGCCTACTCCAGCTGCACCCCTTCCTGAGTGCCCCCCAATCTACACCCTGAACCAGTGACATTACCTTGTCATACTGCCATAAGAGCATTCCCACCCCTGCCTTTTCAACATCATACTCATAAATCTTATGTTCACCTAGTCCCCCTCTCATCTCTCCCCCCAGTATCCTGGGTATTCTAATCCACCCTTCCTAATCTATTCACCTGTCAACACTGCACCACTAAACCCATTAATATCACTATCCACCTGTCCTATCCTTCAATATGCATCTATATCCTATCACTTTATCAAAGATTATGTCCATATGCATGATGGCTCACCACCTTCTCTTCTCTTTCTCTCCTTTGTTAACTTATCTTTCAGATAATTGTTCTCAGACACTGCTCAATTTCCTCAATTCAAATCAGTGAGGGCATATATTGTTCATCCTTCAATGCCTGGCTTGCTTCACTCAACATAAGGTCTTCAAGATTCATCCATGTTATTCCATGTGTTAGCACTTTATTCCTTCTTACAGCTGAATACATTCCATTGTATGTATGTACCACATTTTGTTCATCCTTTCATCTGTTGATGGGCACCGGGGCTGATTCCAACTTTTGGCAATTGTGAACAATGCTGCTATGAACATTGTTGTACACATATCTGTTCATGTCTTTGATTTCAAATCTTCTGGGTATATACCCAGCATTGGAATTGCTGGATCATATGGAAGATCTATTGTTAGTTTTCTGAGGAACTGCCAAACTGTCTTCCACAGTGGCTGGACCATTTCACAATCCCACCAGCAGTGGATGAGGGTTCCTATTTCTTCACATCCTCTCCAACACTTAGAGTCTGTTGTTTTTTTAATACCTGCCATTCTGATGGGTGTAAGATAGTATCTCACTGTAGTTTTGATTTGCATTTCCCTAATAGCTAATGATGTTGAGCATTTTTTCATGTGCTTTTTAACCATTTGTATTTCTTCCTTGGAGAAGTATCTTTTCAGGTCACTTGCCCATTTTTTAAATGGGTTGTTTGTCTTTTTATTTTCAAGGTGAAGGATTTCTTTATATGTGCATGATATTAGGCTCCTATCAGATATATGGTTGCCAAATATTTTCTCCCATTTGGTAGGCTGCCTTTTTACTTTCTTGATAACGTTCTTGGAGGTGCAGAAGTTTTTAATTTTGAGGAGATCCCATTTATCTATTTTTTCTCTTTCTGCTCATGCTTTGGGTGTGAAGTTCATGAAACCATTTCCTATTACAAGGTCCTGTAGATGCTTCCCTACATTACCTTCCAAGGTCTTTATCATTTTGGCTCTTATATTTAGATCTTTGATCCATTTTGAGTTGATTTTTGTATAAGGTGTGTGATGGTATTTCTCTTTCATTTGACGATGCATTTTTAAGAGTGGTAATACAGAATCCAGAAATATCAGGAAGAAATTTTTCATATTTTAAAAAATTCATACAATATCTAGACACAGAAAAAGTTCTGTGTTGTTGGGAAAGCTATTTTGAATCTCACTTCTGTCTATAATTTTTTTAATCGTATAAATACCAACAGAAAAAAATTCATGTTATTTTCAAGTACCAAATAATATAGTGAGAAAAGGGGTAAGTGCAGAGTAACCCCAACAAATGAATGAAAGCTCTTCATCGTGATTTACATTATGTACTGAAATATGCTTTCTCAAAGAAGAAAAAAGGCATTAAGAAAATGAAACAATATATGATGAGACATAATTTTTTATAAAACTCAAAAAATGAATGAGAAGAAATTAGGAAGTAAGAAAAATGAAAAAAATATCAGTTCAAAATTGACATGTAATATATAAAAAATAGGGTGACAAGATAGTGCTTAAATAGAAAGAGGAGGTAAAAGCAGAAAGTGTTGAAAAGAAATTAATTGGAGAATATTAAACTTTGAAAAAAAGTCAAAATATGAGTGTGGTGGTTAGATTAATATGTCAGCTCAACCAGAAATTGTGCCAACTTGTTTGATCAAGCAAACACTGGGCTAATTGTAATACAAGGACATTTATGGACTTTAGTCCTAATCAGTGAGTTTACTGTATACATGGAGCATTACATCTACAATCAACCAGGAATTGTTTCAGCAATGAGTCATGGTTTAGTCAATCCATTAAATGCCTTAAAAGAGGGAGTGATTTCAGCATTCAGAGAGAAATTCCCCGGTAGTCTTTGGACAACCGTCTCCTGCAAATTTCTCCTGCTTTCTTTGGAGCCCCTGGTTTGCAGCCTGCCTGCAGAATCTGGACTTGTGCATACTCACAATCACACAAGTGAATTTTATAAAATCACAGTTTTTTTATACCTGCTAAAAATAAAAAATTTTCACAGTACATACCAATATTTGTAAGATGATATATAAATACATATGTATATATATGCATTTGCTTACATAAATGTTATTATATATATATATATATATTTTAAAGGTGCTTAGATTACCTAATTATTACTCAGAAATTACAAGGATTCCCATGTTCCCCACCTCCCACACCTCCCTAGCAACGAGGGATTAATGCCAAGTAAAATCACATTCTTTACAGATATCTCCTGTTGATTCTATTTCCCTAGAGATCCCTGACTAATAAAATGAGGAATGGCATAGATGGTCCAATATCTGAACACTGGAGTGTCTGAACCAGGAAAACAAAGCAAAGACTTGAATTAACTGCTTAAAAGTACAATTCTTTTTTTCTGATGTGAAATTCTTTGAAGCTGCATATCAAAAGTGCACATTGAGCACTGTCTCAGAAAGTCTAAATACAAGATACATTCTAGGAAAATTACCTGGGTTAAAGAAAACAAAAATCTTTATACACACATAATGTAAAGTAATTAGAGTCTCATCAACATTTTTGAGACCAAGATTTTGTGCCAGATGCAAATTGAGGAATATATTTTTGGAAAGAAATGTGATTCATGGTTTTATACACAGCGACACTGAAATGTAAGTTAAAAAGGCATTGAAATTCAATTATCTTACTAGACAAAGATTAATATTTTGGGCATGACCCCTTCCAGGTGAGTGAAGAGAGTTCAGTAAATGAAATTACTGAAACACATTGACAGGAGGACAGATGATAAGCACTCAGTTTGCAGTTATTTATTCAACTAACACACAATGAAGATTCTATAACAGGGTATGACCTTGGTGGGGGCCATTTTGGAGAACATATATTATAATTCATATAGCACTAACTCTGTTTAGGCTGCTTATCTATATATGTATTTATTTATTTGATAAATAAGAAATACAAGTAGTAAAGGTATAAATATTGTTTAATAAGATAACTAAAATTAAACATAAAGCCTATTTCTAAAACAGCCTAATATTTTGAAGTAAAACTAAATTATCACTAAATTGTCTCATTCTGAATGGAGTAGAAAGGTGATCACTGAGGCATCTCCAAACACCATAAGATCTTCAGCTCCTCTCAGCCTCAAGCTGAGGCCTCCAGCTCAAGGTCTTTGCAGCTGTCAGATGTAGGATCTGCCACACAAATACAAGATCTGGAGTCATTGGGGTGGCACAGAGATGGTGGGAACTGGGGCTTCCCTGAGGTGGCTTGCAGGACCCAGAAGACACCTCAGGCCCTGGAGAAGTCCTCTTAAGTTCCTGATATCCCCAGAAGCCAGATCCAGGAGGCACTGAACTCCTATTTCTACTCTCTGCATAGTGTGCTGTCAATGAAAAAGATTGTCTGTAAATTTCCAAGAGAGGTCAGCAAATAAAGCTTCACATTAAAAAAGACCAGATTCCTAGAGCTCTTCCTTTTCCTAATCAACAGTTTCATTCTAAATCAAACACAAAGCTTACCTGTCATTTTCCATTCTAAAAAAGTTATACTGTGATACCAAAAACATGTTTTCTTATATTAATATCTTCCAACAAGTAAATATTACCAAACAATCCCATTATAATATAAGAAAAGTTATTTTAATAATTACAATATTACAAAATAATAAGGGGAAATGATTAGCATGAAATCCTACCTACTTCTCTCATCCCAAGTTAGCTCTGCAGGCAAATTTCCTTCAGGTTTTGTTAGTTTGAATTTTACATACATAAATAAATTCTAAAGACCTGCATCTTGAGAAAAGGTGCATGAGCCAATCTGGGATCTGGATAGAGAACTAGATTAGCTCAGAATCCCATGGCTTAGGCAGCTGAGAAATCCCACTGAGCTAGAACACAAAGACACAATAGCTACCCTGCTTGCATGAGAGGGACCCCAGACCATCACTGTTATTATGGATTGAGTCAGTTACAGCCATAAAGTCATGGTTTCATCATCACCTCCACTCCTAGGAATGTGAACTCATCTGTGAATAGGATCATCAGAGATCCTACTAGTGAAGGTGAGGCCAACCTGCTACTGGTTGGCTTTAGTCCTTTAGGCATGGAGTCCTTTTAAAGAAAGGAAGTCTAAACAAATACATAAAGCAGGAGCAGAGGGAGACAGATGTAGACAGATGATAGATGATGGAGGGAAGGGTGGAGGTATGGATTGCTGGCAAGCTGCCACTGGCTTGAGGGAAAGCATGGCCATGCTGACAGCTAGATTTTACTTCTAACTTCCTAAATGGTGAGACAGACAATTCCTGTCTATACACTAACTATACACCAACTAGCTGATAAAATGGGATAAAGCAGCCCTGGCAGACTGAACTAGCACAGTCTAATTTACCCTTTCCCATTGAGACCTGAATTATTGACACTCAAGGTCACTCCACATTATTCACCACACTCACTAATAAAGAGGGGAGGATCTTGGTTGACATTAAGTGGATTGGGAAGGCAAACTTTGGTCCTGAAGAGGGCTAGAGCCTTCTCCTCCAAATTAAGGAACCATAGCTGAGCAAACTTAGGGCTGATGTGGAATGGGTTTCTAGTCCCTCAGGGGAAGTTCTCAGGACATCCTTCACTTGCCTGCACTTATTTTCACCATCCAGTTCTTATCTCCACCTCCAGGTCCATACACTATTGCAGCCTCTCCTAAGCTCCTCAAGAAGGCTGAATTTCCTGAAGTTTCAAAGAGAAAGTTAACAATCAATGGAGTGCAAGTCAATTTGTTTCCCTTCCCTTCCTCATCCTACCCACGCAACACTCACATTTCCTCTTTCTCTTCTTCTCTTTTGACATCTTGAATGCCTTCTGTGTTTTCCAGGAAAAGTCAATTTAGGTAAAAAGACTCCTCCTCCTCAAAGAGTGTAGACACCTGCAGGGTGGAGAACACACTTGCACTTTGAGAGCCACGTGTGCAACTTCACACCTGTGAGGGGAAAGCTCAGCCCAGAACCAACTTCACAGGAGCCCCCTCCACATGATGTGGACCTAGGCTTCTGTCTTCCAGCACAGCTCCTTGTCTGGGCCATTCTGGGTTACATGAGTTGACTCATGGTGCAGGTTAGGTTTGGAAATCTGTGCAATGTTGAAATACAGTAGGTGAGGAAGAAAAAGACATTGTCATTCGTATGACCTCACCTTCCTGAAAGAGACCAGGTCCTTCAAGATAATTATAAAAATAAGAGAAAAAAGAAGAGCTACAAAGAAATGCTTAGAAATAAAGAACAGAGATTTTAAAAATAGGCAGAAAGAGGAAATAAATTACATGAAATTTGCCCTTCTCTATGTCGGAATCTTCAGAATCTGAGAAAAACACTTCTGAGTGCACCAGGGCAGTAACGGTGATGGGGTGGCCTTGTAAAAGGAAAGGAGAAAGTTCAGGTTGAAAGGAGAGCTAGAGCCCCTATTGTTGATTTCATAACATGACCTGATCCTAGAATACAATGCTGTCCTCATTTCACCCTCAGTTTGAGCCTCCATTGCTTCTCCTATGCTCTATGGGGTTTGCCTGAGATCTAGGTCTGTGTTATAGACCACACATGCTCTAATTTTAGGTAGAAATGTTCATATCTTCCTTACCTCTAGGAAAACAGGCACTGTCTCCTTGTTTTCCTAAGCATGATATTGGTTTCCTTCCCATCTCCTCTGGCTCAGAACCTCCCTGTCTCTCTTCTCTCTCATAATTAGTGCTTATTTCCTTTCTTATTTCCATTCATGTTGTTCTTCCATATGAGAACTTGAAGGAATGATCAAGTGTATGCTGCTGCTCTCTCCAATCAATAGATTGATCAGTTACCAATTCAGCCATTTCCAAGGGCAACTCGCAGACACTGTAGTTGAATCAGGTCTTGTAGAGAAGAGCTACCACCAACCCCACAAATCAAGTGATTGTCAAGTGCCTGGGATGACCTTAGGTATGTGGCAGACATTTTGTCTTCTAATACCCCCATTGGTTTCCCAGCCCTTAGGGTAGATGAACATGAGATTAGAAGCAGCTTGTCCACATTCCCTTATCCTGCAAAGTGAAATAATAAGGTTTCTGCAGGATGTGTGTCCACTTTAATAAGGGGTATCATCAAGTCTTTATAGACTGGATACCTTGGGGGCTTTGACAAGCCTGAGGAAAGGTACAGGGAAGGACATGAATGTTGTGTGAGAGAGCAGAGATGACTGGCAAAAGTATTGGTTTCAGAGAGCAGCGGGGAAACCGTGGACCTGCTGCCCAGAGGGTCTGACATGGGTCTGCTCAATTCCAGGACACGAGCTCAGTAGGACTCGAAGTGCCAGGGTGTGAAGCAATCCAGCAGCCCATAAACACAAGTCCTACAAAAACCTGCTAGGCTTTGTTAACTCTGAAGTGGTAGCTAGAATCAAACCTTTTTCAAAGGTAATGAAATTTAGGTTTAATTCCTAATTCCGCATTTTGGATTTGGTTGGGAAGTGCAAAGCAGAAGTGATTCAAGAATGTGCTTCAGCCACACCTCTCAAGGACACTGGTGTTCATGAGGTAAGCCCAGAGAACATGTTCTTTATGGTATCCAACCAATGGTTACTCTTTAAAGCAGGAGTCCACAGTGAGGATAGAACCTGAATGAAGTACAACCAGGCCTGTAAGTGTAAAGGGAAAGGCCCTACTTCTCAACCACCATCCAGCACTTGCTAAAAATAAAAAAAAATAACTTTGTCCATGGTCCAAGTCAGAACCTGGAAGAGATTGTGTCCCACCAGACCCACTCAATCATAGTTCAACACCAAATCCCAAATGACAATCTCTTGTATTCAGTAACTATGGAATGCTAACCAAAGAAACCCAAAGGTTTGGTGTTTGGCAGTGGAAGAGGCATGAAAAAACTAGTCTGTGGAAGCAAACTTTAAACGGAAAATCAAGGAAAATTTATTTCAAGCAGAGAGCACACCATACGGAAGGTCATGATATCTCTTACTATCATATTAAATATGAGAAGATGAAATCAGACCCTTATAAATATTTCCTTTAAATTCTGATTGCAAACCCTCCTGCATAGTCTCCAAGACACCAGGTATAACTACTGACCCTGGAATCCTCTCCAATAGATCCTTCCTTGAGAATTGTTACCTACTTGGATTGTCATCGTCTTTGCTACGGGTGGAGTCATACCTCCGATCCACAATCCAATCTTTTGGAACAGAAACATCCACAAGAAAGTTATTGGAGATTTAGCCTCCACCCCTCCCTTTTCCACTTGAGGCCATGCTGGCTACCATAGGAAAATCCAGCTCCATATCCTGGGTGCTAAGTCCTTCCCTGTGCTCTCTGGAGTCCAAGGCCTTAAACAAGACATTGTAATCAGTTTGCAAATGTGGAAGAGGAGGTGATGGAATCTGCTCTCAAATTCTCCCTCATTTAGCTGGAAAATTACAACATTGTCCTCCAATCTCTCACCTTGAAATTATGACTGTTTGGACATGCACACTGTGTAAGATGAATTCAAAGAACAGACCTAGTACTAGACTCTGGGCTGCTGCTGTGGAGAGCATTTTATGAAGATGAAAAGGTTCTCTCTAACATCCATACCACAGCTACTACCACAAATGGATACTGGGCTTCTGAAAAATTGCAAAAACTGCAGTCTGCTGCAGATGCCCTTGTTCTTTAGTGCTCAGTACCAGGAAATAAAATGACAAATGCTAACAAATTCATAGTAGAACTTTAGAGATTCTGCCAGGCAGAAGAGGCATGAAGAAAGTGTATGGTTCAGGAATCTAAGCCCATAATATCTACAGTGCCTGGGTCAGTATTCACTAGATGTGCAGCTCTGAGTACTTTATACAACTTCTCAAGCCTTCCCTGGTTCGTATGTAAAAAGCCACATACATCTGCTTTTCTTTCATCGTGACCATTGAAAATGCCTTACATAGAGGCGAAATTTATTAGTAAACCAAGACAGTAACAAATCACTGTAAGAAAAATAAAATCACTGTAAGAAAAATAAAATTCCACAATTTTATCCTGTAGAGCTCCATGAGTGTTTTCATTGGTATTGATGGGATAATCTCCAGATTTCATGGGGTATACTTTACATATGGTAAACCACACTTATTTAGTACATAATTTGATAATATTGACATATATGCATATCCATGAAGAAATATTGAGTGTATTGTTTACATCGAATATTGACACTAGCCATTTTCCTGTTTAGTGGGTGAAAAATCCAGGAAAACACACAAAGGGCCACACATTCACACACATACCCATTGAGCATCAAATGTAGGTATTCTGAGAATCATATCACAAACATATACATCTAAATTCACACCACTCCCATGCACACAGAAACACACCAAGTAAACAGAATACAATTTCTTAAGAAACATGACTAGTCTTACCTGGAATATCCATTTCTCTCACCACACCCCAATCTTCATTCCCACCAGGAGGTTGTAAGCAGGGACCTCTTGAGACTAAACCAGCAAGGAAGACCCACGTATTTTAATAAGTAGATTTTTCCTCATGGAGTGTGATTTCAGAATATCTACCATTGTTACTTGCTCTTGGGGCTGGCTGCAATTACAGAGAACACTGTAAGGATCAGAACTCACTGTATAGTGCTACCAGGGTCTTGTGTCCTCTTTGTGACTTTAGAATACAGGATGGGAAAGGATAGTTAAGGAAAGGAGACACCTCAGGAAAAGACAGAAGCTTGTCCTGGATGATGCATCTCTCAAGTCCATTTTGATTACAAAGTCCAAAATTTTTAACCCAGGTATAAAATATTTTTGCCAAAGGAAATCTTTCTTCCATATAGTAAATAATCTGATGCTGCCTTTTGTGATTGTCCCCTTGACATAATGATTAGCCAGTAGATGCCCCCTGAACTCTGACCCACCAGAAATTTGTACATCCCACTTCTACTGTACATGGTCAGGTTTTCATATCTGAATTAGATGGGAAAAGATAGAAACCAAGAATGTATCAGTTTTAACTCAGATGAAGAAAGTTGACCTACCATGGAGTAAAATGGAGTATGCTCTATGGCTCTGGCACTTAGACTGATCTCCAGCAGGCCCTCAGGGGTAGCTAGGAGGACACAGAAGAACAGTCAGCACTTTGGGCATGTTACTTCTGGATTAGTCAGGAAGCATTACTTGATTTGGAGCAAGGATTAGAGTAATATGGAGGCAGCTAATCAAGAGACATAAGTGAGCTGCTGAGGAGTGGAAGGATGGTAACATGGAGGAACAACAATAAAAAGGGAAGCAGTCCTTGGCATTGTAACTAAACATATCCAGGAGCAATATGAAAGAAACCTGCAAAGCTACTAAAATACAGGATTTTGTTCAGTGACAGATTCTTACCACTCCTCCTTCCCCTTTTGAAGCCCAACGTTATTGTTGGGCCATTGATTGTGCAAATATTCATAAAGTGTGCAACTGTGATGGAAATGAACAAAATCCCAAGCCACCTAATGGGAACAGTGGTGCTTCTAAGTGCTGTAGTACCTGGTCCTTTGTCTTCACCTAAAGCAGAAGAACATCCCTATTTCTTATGCCCACATGGAAGCTAAAACCAGGGTTGTCTCCACAGTAAAGCAAGTATGAAAACCCTAGAAATTTTAAATCTTCTAGATTGTTTTCTTAACATGTAACCAATACGAAAATACATACCATTTTCACTTGCTTCTGAAGCCACCTGCAATTAGAGAAATGAAAACACTCTGAGCATACGATATGCTGTGTAGTGTTTGCACAAATATTTTACTCTGTTTCTGCCTTTAGAAAAGCAGATGGAGACTTGAATCTTTGGGCTGTCCATGTGCCAGCTGAACCCTGAGCCTCAGCACAGTTGTGTCAACTACTCTCCAGTTCGTTGGACTCACCCAGGAAAACTAACAAGGAGGTGAGGATTGACAACCACCATACCAAGGAAACAAGAGAGCCTACAACTGCTCGCAAGAGAGTCCCATCTATCAGGTGTATGGGATCAAAGACTTCTTTCAATTAGAGGTGGAGTGGATATCACCATTCCAGAATCCTTGGGATTGGAGAATGAACTGAGGACTAGAGTGGACTTACTGGTATGCTTCAATAGACTTGTGATTCTAGCAAAGGAAGAAATTAAGCACTGATGTGGAGGCACTGGCCACGGGAGGCTGTGGGGGAAGGGGGAGGGAAAGACAGGGGCAATGCGGGTCTATTTTGGGACTTGGAAATCATCCTGAATGAAATTGCAATGACAGATATATGCCAATATATATCTTCCCATAGCCTGCCGAATTGTGTGGGAGAGAGTGTCAACTACAATGTGAACTATGGTCCATGCTCAATGGCAAAGCCCCAGGATGCATTTATCAATTGCAATGAATGTGTCAAATTAATGAAGGATGTTGTTTATGTGGGAGGGTGTGGGATGTGTGGGAAGTGGGGCATATGGGAAATCTTATATTTTTTGTGTAACATTTGTGTAATCTAAGTATCTTTAAAACTTTTTTTAAAATATTTTTTAAAATGGAAGAAAAGCAGATGGCAAAAATGTGGTCCAGTGAAATACTGCTAAAGTAACTGTAACAGACACATGTGGAAAAGAACAGGCTTTTCCTGTTTGATGCATCTCTCCCATCTATTTAGGTTGGGAATTTAGGTTGGGAATAAAGAAGTCTTAATTGTAGGAGGAAACACTAGCCCCATACCATAAAGTTACTCCTTGCTGTTCCTTTTGAATCAGGGATAAGTTAGTAGTAATAGGCTCAAAATGAAGAATCTTCCTGACCAAGGAAATCATATATATCATGAATAATTACACGGTCTGATTTTCATACCTGAACTCAATTTAAAAAAGCTAAAATCAGCAAAAGAAAGGGTGACCTTACATTCAGATTAGATGGAACGTCCTCAACTGGCTGGTCACTTGGGGTCTCTTCCAACAGACCTTCTGGTGTTGCTAGGAGGACACAGAGTAAATGTCAGTCCATTGAGGTGTTGTTCATGGATTATTCAGGCAGTTGCAATGAGCAAGTAAATATGGAGCTGAGGGATAATAAGCCTGGAAAGATCTGTCCTGGGCCATGCTTTATGGTGGATGAAAGATGGTAAAGGAGAGGAGGAGCAGGAAACAAATGAGAAACAAGAATGTTTGGCTGTGTAGCTAAAGGCATCCAAGAGCAACATGATATATTCAGTCTACAAATAGTATTAAATAGATGATATTCACTCACAGTGTCCCATCACTCTTCTTCTTGTGTTGAATCTAGGCTAATTATCGGTGTCCTTTTGTACTTTACAAGATCATTTCTATCTCCACTAACACAAAATGCTGCTACTACAATACTCTTCTGTTGTATACTATTTTTCTTTTTATTTATTGGTGGACTGGATTTAATTCCAAGTAAATTATTCATTTGTGTTGGGTCGCTGAGATGTGTCATAAGGATAGTCTTACAGAGGTTGTCATAATACTAATGCACTACCATTTAAAAATAACCAATGTTTAACTTATGACATTTTTCCATAATCTTCCTTTTCATTATTGTATTTTTTGCATTCATTAATGTGACTCTCCATGCTTATATGAACCAGCCCACAGTGGGACATTTAATTAGGATGTATTGATGGGTTAAGCATTGAATCTTTATGCCAGCTGTACAGGAAAGTTGCAATGAGAGTAAAGAATGTGAAGGTAATGACTAAGAGGGAGTTTGATTTCTTATTGGTAACTCTTCCTTGAATGTGTAGCTCACAGAATGATCAATTGTATGGCTTGTGGTGATAAAGTTACCAAATAGATGAAAATATCTCCCCAATGCATGTCTACTTGGGCCATGCACTGCTCTGTGACCCAGCACTGGCAAAGATTGTCAAGCTTGTCCTACTGATGCTTCACAAGTCTCAGAATTTGTGAGTTTACCAGAAACATTTGGGGCTTTCTCTGTGCTTTTCAAACTAAGTATGAATAAATATCTGGTAAAATGCACCTAATGTGAACCTGAGTTATGTGACCCTGAGGATATCAAATATATAAATGCATTGTTTAATCAGCATATACCATGCAGAACTGTGTGGGAGAGAGTGTGGTCTATAATGTGAACTATGGTCTGTGCTCAGTGGCAAGGCCCCAGGATGTTTATATCCATTGTGGGTATTGTGCCACACAGATGAAGGGTTGTGGTGTGGGAGGTTGTTGGAGGTGTGGGAGGTGGGGAACATGTGAATCCCTGTAATTTCTGAGTAATATTT
>JAQZBX010041653.1:8871-22375 GCA_029593785.1 Cabassous unicinctus | reverse complement strand
GGAAAGGGCCAAGAGAAATTAGTTTATATGGCTAAGAGACTTCAAAGTGAGTCAGGAGGTCATTCTAGAGGTGATGCTTATGCACATCTCAACAGGATCTCATTGACTGCCAAAGTAGATACTTCCCCAAATAGCAGGGCTCCTGAGGGCTCTGGAACCATCCAGACACTATAGTCAAGGCAAACAGCTCAGGAGTTAGGTGCCTTGCCAGTGGGCCTTACTTTGGAATTTATGCTCCCTAGTGTGACAGAGTTGGACTCAGTTGTGGTTTCCCTACACATGGCTCTTCTGTCCTTCTATTTGAATCTATAATTAGTACTAGATTTGGTAGGTATATGTCCAAGAGACTAAAATCTTTGGGCTGTCCATGTGCCAGCTGGGTCCTGAATCTCAAGGGAGTTGCAACACCTACTCTCCAGTTAATTGGTCTCACCCAGGACAACTCACAAGGAGGTGATGATGAACAACCACCATACCAAGGAACTGAGAGAGTCTACAACTGCAAACAAGAGAGTCCAATCCATTGGCCCTATGGGATCAAAGCCCCTTCTCACTTAGAGGTAGAGTGGACATCACCATCCCAGAAACCTCAGGATTGGAGAATGAACTATGGACTAAACTAGACTTACTGGAATTCTACTATAGAATACTTATCGTGATTCTAGCAATGGAAGGAATTATATTATTGATGTGGAGGCAGTGGCCATTGGAGGTTCTGAGGATAGGGAGAGGGAAAAACAGGTGTAATATGGGGTTGTGGGAAACCACTGCTGAATTTCTCCCTAGAGGGCCTGGGGTCAAGGCTGGCTCCCCACCACGAGGTCGGATGTTTTTAAGGTGTAAAACCACCACCCAAGCTTTGCTGTGTTCTGCTGCCTGGTTTGGTTTGAGCATGGCCCCTGTCCCCAGCTGCTAGCTGCTGAGAGAGGGAGAGGGAAATACAGGCCACGAGGGGGTGGCGGGGTGGGAAGGGGGCGGGGCCGCGGCTGCAGGCCGAGCTGCACCCCCAGATGTTGGAGCCGCTGCGCTCCTCTCAGCAGAGACACGCTGGAGCCAACTCCTTCCGCTGGCCGGGCCTGGGCTCAGCGTCCTCCAGCAACACACGCTCCCGGCCCCTTCCTTTCCGCACATGCTAAACTCATTTCCTAGTGAGTTATTGGGAGAGCGCCACGCTGCCCCCTCTGCCGTTTTCAGGCGACGCCGCCAGCTCCATCCATTTCTGGCACCAAGGCCCCTTATGAATTTCGAGTATTTTCTAGCTGAGAAACTTCCAGTGAAGGAATTACAGGGGGCAATCTTTTGTTTGTTTTGTTTTTAATGAGTGATTCAAAACCAACTAAAATTAGAGTTTCCCTACACACACACGCCTCTTCACCCCATTGCTGACAGATTTATAGCATTTACTATTTTGACAGATATAACTGAATAAGTCAGTTTTTGGAATAAATCGTTTTGGAAACAGTTTTCTCAAGCTCCTACAATTCATGGAATGCTAGTTACCCCAAAGTCTAAGAAGCTTATAAAATACAACCCAAAATAAAGCGGAGGGGAAAAAAAAACCTTAACCCATAAAATACGTCTGCTTATTTTTTTGAAATTATAGCCATATTTTTATTTTAAAACATTAATAATACCAGCATAATGTCTCATTATATAGAGTTTTGACCACAAACATTTTTGGGAGATTTGCTGTTAAGATAAACAAACAAGAGGAGCTTGTGTTCTGGCGAGCTGACGGGAGTGAATGGTTTTCATTTTCTCAGAGTGTAAGCTCTAGAAGCTTTGCCAAGCACAGGTTAAGCTCCTTGAGTTTTCGCTTCCTGTACCCTACTTGTCAATCACTTCCTGGCATCTGCGACGACAATTTCCATCATTAGAGCTTGGAATTTTTATCTCCTCCAACACGTCTCCCATTGCCACTCTTAGTCTGAATTCTGATAAATTATTCACCATCTTTGAAAAGTCACCGAAAATTACAGCGTCAGTGGAGCCCCTCCATCCAGCCAAGGATCGCTGTCCTTCTGGTTTGTCTCCAAAATGCTTTGACGAGGCCAGTTGCCCCCACTTTCTTCGGCGGCCCTAGAAGGCCTCCGGCCAGCCCCAATTATCGTCTGGTGCACAGAGAGTAATTATTTGCTTCCTGTAAGCATGCGTAACAGAGCCCTGAGTTTGGGAGGTTTTCCATAAGGTAATCCAATTCATCCAAGGCATCCTAACACAATTACAGGCACTGGCAATATCTTTGCTTTTCACCTGATCAGGCTGCCGCAGAGGCGCGGGATGGTTTGCGTCAACATACCTCCCGGAGTATAGCTTCTGACAGCCGGGCTCCCGGCCCCTCCCCGCCAGCCCACCCCCAGCCCTGCCCGTCACCAGGGCCGCTCCCCTCCCCAGTGCCAGGCCCAGCAGCCCTGGAGAGGTCTCTCCCTCGCACAAGCAGGCGAGCTTCCGAGTTGCTTAACGGTGTTGCGGAAGTCATCAGGGGCGTGCGGCTCATTTTAAAGCCGGACCCGACCTTCCCCAGGCCGGGCAGCCATCAATCTCCGCAGGCCTCCTCCCGCCCCCGGGTTTCCTCGGCCTGGACCAGAGAGGGAGGCCTGGGGCCTGGTGGCGCTGCAGCATCCTCCGGCCTGCGCCCGGCGCAGGCGAGCGCACCAACAGTGATGTCCTGGGATGCTGAGCGCCCAGACTTAGAGCGTGCGATGTGAGCTGTGTGGTCTCACACACACACACAAAGTGGGAGCTGTCTCTGTGTGTCCCTATTTAAAAATGAAAGCAGCTCTTCCTCTCCTGTTTATTTTCAGAAGTTTATGAAAAATATCTTAAAGGATGAATGAACACCTTGGACTTTCTGCCTCTCCCCAGCAGCGTGCCAGTGACTAAAGCAGCCATTCACACCTGAGCACGGCAACACCGACTCCGTCCCGCGCCAGCCAAAACCAGATGCTTCGTCGCCACGGCCATTCCCCGAAAGTGCACTTTAGCACGGCCGAATTTCTAGCCAATGCTTCTCCTTCACTGCAGGCCCGACGTATTAAAACATACCTTGGACCAAAATGCGTCTCGAAACGCACAAAGCCAACGGAAGGACTGGGGGACCGTGAGGCCTATTCGATGATAATTACATTCACATCTTTAAGAAAACTGAGAAGGAAAAATTAACACCAAACTATACTGTTTTCATTGCATTATGCAGATGAAATGACAAGTTGTCATTTAAGAAGTTAATAAACAGTCTCCGTTTTGCAGGTTATCCAAATGCTACTGAATAGAAAGCCTCGGATCCCTAAATGATGTGTAATTAAAATTATTTTTAAAATCCTCCTTGACAGGCCAGGGCTTAGCCAAAATGTAAATGACATTAAAGAAGACAATGAATTTAATTTTATTTAATGTCCCTTTTTGCAGATCCTCATTTACATAGCATTTTTAACAAAAGCGTTGACCTTATAAATGCTGGCATTTGTACAGCTTCTGCGGAGTTGGATTTAATCACGCTCTCGCAAAGCCATGAGGGAGGGAGCTTTAAGTTCTCTGGCTGGAGGTGGGGTAGGAATAAAAACATTGGGACTGGTCAAATGTTTATCCTCCCTGCCTCTGAAAGCAGCCTGACAAGAAGATGTAAAGGACTGGGGAATAACCCAGTGCTGTTTGTAAGGCTTGGTAATAATCATACATAATCGTTTGGAAATATAGCTAATAAAAAATATAATGAGTGTTCAGCAGAATCGGCATTAGGCCCAAATTACACGATATTAATACTTGAACAGGTGCAGAAGGCGCTTTAAATGAGGTAAATGAATAAAATGTCCCAGAGCACAACTGTGTGTGCTGACAAAAAGTCAATGCCATGAATAATGCAGTGAGTAGGGCTGCCAGCAAAGGTCGGCTCTCTTTGACCTTTGTGACAGGAAGTGAAAGGAAACACTGTTGACTAAAAAAAAAAAAAAACCACAGAAAGAAAGGAAAATCTCCAATCAGTGTTCGGCTACCGTTCTGCAATCACTTTAAAGGTGCAAACTGCAAACGTGTAGATGAATCAAAGTAAAGCCTGGGAGGGTTTCTCCGGGTGGGGAGAGCGCAGCTTTAAAATGGAAGGTAGCTAGCTACCCCGCCGCCTGAAGACAACGCGAGATCACAGACAATGAAAGGTTAAGTAAATAATATTTTTCTACCACCCAATATCAATTATGTATAAAAATCTGAGGTCAGCTGAAAAGTATTTTAAGAGCCCACAGGGTTGAAATTTTGTAACAGCTGTTACATATGACCAAACTTTTCCCCCCCAAACTAAAGCTATTCCAAACTCTGTATGAAAGAAAATGGGATAAACAGATGTCTGGCTTCCAGACAGGAAAGGAGGACATACTTGGAATGATAAGTCTCCCAAACCCTATAGACTAATGCCAGATTTATTGGGGAGGGGGCACTGCCTGCTGCAGGGATGCCAGCAGGCAGGACGCCTGGGACGCTGCCATCTGGACCCGCCCCGCCGCGCTCGCTCCCGCACGGCGGCCGCGGCCTGCTTGGCCGGTGGCGTCACCCTGCTCCCCGGCCCCGCCAGCGGCCTTCGCGGTTGGCAACAGTTGGAGCCGCACCTCCGGGTCCACTGAGGCCGAGCGAGGAAGGGGCAAGTACAGCACGGAGGCGGGAGCTGCCCCGCGGCGCCCAGAGGTCCCAGGGCTGTAAACAGACTGGCTGGTGCGAGAGCAGGACGCGGGCCTGAGTGTGGTTTTGGTCGTAGCGGCTACACCGCCATCCTGTAATCACTTACAGCCCTTGGAATGTATGGGGGAAACAGGAGAGATTTATCTGTTCGGAGCTGGATATGTGGACAATGCGTGTTCCTAATGAAGACCATCTGCTTTTGTGTTTTCCCAGAAAACATTATTCCACTAGGAAAATGATACTCCCATCCCTTTCAGCAATCTCGTTTTAAAAAGCACGTACATACATGGACACAGGTTGGTGCAGGGGAACAGACGTGTGGGGCGTGCACACACATGCACACGCGCGTGCCTTTTCCCTTCTTCCCCTTGGCCCTCCGCAGGGCAGGCAGACCTTTTCCTGAAGGATCTCCTTATTGACCACACTTTTCACTTTACAATGTTACGTTTCTCCTTGGCTGCATAAGTTGTTACATTATTTCAGACACACTATCGTATGATTATACTCACAGAGCTATAGAAAAATTGTTCCTCTAGCAATGTTTTATGAGGGGAAAAAAAGTCAACATAAGTGAAACCTTCTCAATAAATTCAGGGGGTTTTGTAACACGGAGCATCCTCACTTTTCTCTTTTTTTTTAATCTGAAGGATCTTCCATGCTGTTCATAAGTATTTAATGCTTCTGAACGATAACTAAACTCAACTGTGTAATTAATTGGTTTAAGGCGTCGAACTCTGGAAAGTGATTACCTTGCGAGAGCAGGAAGCCTACCTCTCTGCTCTCCTGACACAGCCTCTTCAGCAGGCCCGAAGAGGCTCGGCGCAGGTCAGCGCAAACGTGGGCCACTGCTCTCAACTCAGTTTGAAATTATTGGTTTATATCCTCAGGACAAATATGCCTTATCTGGTCAAAATCTGCTAAATGTATCCAAAGGCCAAAAGGAGCTGGAAAAGCACACTGTAAATATATATACATATATATATATATATATATATAAATTCTATAAATAAGTATATATATATATATATATAAATTCTTTTTTAAGCCAACTAACCAAGTGATACCACTGTTGATACAAACCTGTAAACTGGCTCGCCAATTTGATGGGATATTTTATTCTGCAATGCTCAAGTGGAAATGCGGGTCAGAAACTCAACAGAAGTAACTAATTCTAGGCGGACACACCCCCACACATACAAATGATTATCCTTATGAAATTGAAACGCGTCGCAGCGGCGAGAGGCTGCACCACTCTACGGAGAGCCCCTCCCATAGGTATTTTTCTGTCTCTGAGTAACACAACTTGCCCTCCCGAATGCTAAACTCTTCTCTTTCCAGCCCCCCCCCACCCCCCCAGAAATGTGCCTTAAACTGAGGATAGTGCCAACACTGCAATCATTTCACAGGGATTTACGGCAGGCAACAAAATGCTAATAGTATTTTGTCATAAGTGACAGCTCTCTTAAGAATGCTAAAAAGGTACCTTCTATTTGTCATTACACAAAACTATCCTTACCTTAAAATCCCTAGCATGGAAGGTGATTAAAATTCCTATAAAATTGTCATATCTTTGAATTTAGAAGCAGAGCAGATTTTTCATCAATAATTAAGACCTCCAAAGCATTTATGCCAGGCGTAAATGGAGCTTCAATCCTCCTTATTCAAATAAACATGGTAAACCCATTAACCAAATGTTTTTACATTTTTCCCCTCCTCTCATGCTTTCAGAATATCAAATGTTAGCACCCTTTGCTTAGGTTATAGAAGTCCGAGTAATCTGTGGCACGTATTTTAATCAACCAAATCTAAGAGAGCATTCATTCAAACAAGACGTAGAGTCTCTTTCTGCCTATCCGGGGAAGATATTTCCCATCGTGTGATTAAATCCTGAGTCATAAAAGTTATTCAGAATCGACAGTCAATAAATGATTGGATGTCACACAAATCCAAAGTGACTTCAAGGGGAAACACAGCAATCAAAATGTTAGCCGAACCAACACTGCTACTTCACTTTGGGGGCCTGCTAGAAACCTCACAGTTTAAAAAACAAGTCATCTTCTTAAAGGCATAAATATCACAAAGTGAAGACAACGCAAGAGATGAGACTGCTGGGCAATCCTGCACTGAGAGCCAACATGCGCTGCCTTTTACAGCATCCTTCCATTCACAGACAAGATGCCGAGAGCTACTCAGACACTTTCAGCCCATGAAAAAATAAAAGAAATTCAGTTACACGACAACAACCCAAGGCTGTATAATTTCCATAGCCACAACACCAAAGACAAATATAATTATATTGATTCTTGCAGTTTGAGTTCTATAAAGTGTTGAACTTGTTCTCAATTGCCTGAGTGACGGCCACAACTGGTCAGCCCTATTTGATTACTAATAAGAGAGCTGTCCCTTCTGTCAGATACCGAACATTCTCCACTAAGCAAACAGCTATTCCAGCTAGTTAAACATTAGCATTGCTCTCCACTGGTGGCGCATATTTCTTTAGGCTTAACTCATGGACTTTTCCGGGTTTAATTTTTCAGGCACTGGACAGCAAAGTTCATGATCAAAAGATAACTTTGTAATGAAAGCTGCTGAAATTCAACCCCTCTTCAAAACAGTCGAAACCTCTGCTTCACAACACTGGTGTCATATGTACACGCCTAGCATTTATTCGATTTGGGTACCAATTTCAAAATCTGCAGTCAATCACACGCTGGGCCTTTTGCCGCTCCCCATTGTTAAGAAGAAAAGAAATCCTCCTCTCCCCCAGGTCACCAAAACCCAGCCACTCGGGTGAGCCCTGGGAGGGGAGGGTGGGGTGTTTTTGTTGTTTCAAACCCAGCAGAGGCAAATGCACATTACCACCGTTAGCACTGATGATTAGTGTCTTAAAGTGATGCAGCCGTGCCCAAGGAATATGATGAACAGCCAGGCCAAGAGCAGCCAACGTAAAGAATGCATACAGCTCATCTAGTTATGGAAATTAATGTTGGAAAATGTAACCAGCATGTGTAATTAGTTTCAATTATAACAACTTTGGTTTGTTAGTTACACATTTGCTACTTGACATAAACCGACAGCCACAATTGGAAAAAAATTAGGATACATTTTGCAACTAATTGAGAGCAGATTAAATTCATTCTAACACCGGGCAACAATTACAACAGAACACCACCCAAGTCTCAACTTCAGCTATGACGCGAGATAAAAAATAATGCAAAAATGAAATACTTGTTAACAAATTAGCAAAAAGCATTTTATGACATATCTCCGGGTTTAAAGCCAGAAACTCTCTAGGCATAAAGTGCTCCTCACAGTGAGAGCAGTGGCAGATGAAACTGCTTCCCTTGACAACTCGCAAGCAATTACTGAATCCCCACGGAGCGAGCCACCAGGTTTCCAAGTCAACCCACCTGTGCATGATAACACACGCGGACAACAAATGGTGCATCGCGCAAGATGAGCTCAGCGCCAGGCTCAAAAATATGGCGCAACTGGAACCAAGCAAGGCAAAGGGCTCCGCTGCTGCTGCGGTTTTGTTTTGAAAAATAAAGAAGTCATCCTTACCTGTCAATGATTACAGGGTCTGAGGGCGTTTCGTTTCTATTGCCACAACTTTTCTTGTCACAGCACCGGCTGCAGAGCAATTGTAAACAGGGACTTTAATATGCATTTCATGCTTTTACGCCCAGCTGGTCATTTTTTTCCCCCCAAGTCTGACAGTGCAGCGGTAGGAGTCAAGAAAAAGCGTTCTCCTCACCAAGGTGGCTCGGCAAATTTAAACCCACTGAGTTCATGTGCTCTGCAGCTAAAACTTTCCCTGGGAGCAAAAGTGAAGCCTATCTGCTAACACTTGGAGGGTAACCGCGCTCCTATAGAAATTGTGATGCTAAAATATGGAAAACATGTTGTCGGTGTTTGTCTTTGCAGTGAACTGAGGAGAAGGGGAGGCAAGAGGCTGGGGAATAACTTTTCACAGCTTCAGCTTTTGTTTACCTCTAATTGTCAAGCTGTTATTTCTGGAAAAGATGCAAGATGCCACCTTCAACCAATATTTCTTTGGGGCATTTATTAATTATAACCACAAAAGCATGCATCCATCTTTCACCAACTTCTATTGTTCCTTCTCTAAGCCCACCTTAACTCCGTTATTGAAACTTTAATTAAAGCAGAAATGAAACAAAAATGTTATGCTTCTTGCATTTTAAAAAAGCATACTTGTATAATGGTTACATGTCTAAATTAGCTAAATTAACACCATATGGTAGGCAAAGTATATAAAGCCTTTTAAAGCTGACAGCTAAAGTGATTAAAGAAAGTCTACCGTCTTCCACTTACAGCTTAAATCACATCTGTGCGCTTTCTATGTTAATTGCAGTACATGCAGAAGTGGATAATAAAGAAATTCCACTTTATTGGTTGTAATTTATATTTATTACCTGATATGAGAAAAAGTCAGCTTTTGTATATTAGTGCTGTAACAATATGTCTGCTCAGAAATGGCATTTGGGCGGCGGGCGTCATAGCCAGGCACACTCTGCCCCTCAGAGTACGGGCCCTGCTACTGTAGCCAGGGCTCTGCAAAGCAGTTCCTGATTATTCCTTGCAACTGTATTTCACATGCCACACATACAAAGCCAATGATGCATTTTTATTTGCCATGTAGGGGTGAAACTCTTGTGGTAGTTAGAAAAAAAACAGGTGGGAAATTGCTCTTCTGACAGAGTTCTCAAGTAACACGCACGCCATCTAACAACAATATGAAGGATGCCTCGCTGCTCCAGGGACGAGGTTAACTGAGAGAATCACAATCCAATTCTCACATGCACGAGCTCTATAATAAGTACAAAAGAGTTTCCTTGCTCTCAATAACAGACGGAATTGTGTAGCCGGGGACCGGAGCGCTTTGGAAGGCGGTAGTGAAGTGATCCCCGGCGCGCGCTCTCCGCCCGGCCTGGAGCACCGAGGCCTCGCGGGGACCTGCCTGCCTTGTGGCCCACGGCGCCGCGACTCGACCCGCAGGCCCGGCCGCTCTGCCGAGCAGCCGGACGCGGCGGTCGCCAGCGCGGGGGGACCCGTGGGCGGGCCCCGGCGGGTCAATCGATGCCCGTCCCGCAGGCGGGGCGGGGGTGGCGGCGCCGCGACAGGCGGCCTTTGTAGCCCCAGCCGGCGCCGAGGCCCGGCCGCTCCCCGCCGCCCGCGCCGGGTCCTCACCTGCACATGATCTCGTGGGTCAGCAGCACGCGGCACATCTCCGGGTTTTTGTCCTGGCCCTCGTAGACGATGGCCTGCGCGGGGCGACAAGCAGAGGGTTAGGCGGCGCCCGCGGCTCTGGGCGCCGAAGGGCTCCGGGCGCTCGGGGTCGGTGGCCGCAGGTGCACGGGCCAGGGCGGGAGGCGCCGCGCCCCACCCGGGACCCCTCCGGCCGCGTCCCGGGCGGGGCTCCGCGGCCTCCGGTCTTCCTCCTCGGGCGCCCGGGCCTTCGGCCCCGGGAGGCGCCGGCCGCGCTCGGCCGAGCGGAGCGCAGGGGCAGAGGAGGCCGAGGCCGGAGCTCCCAGGCCCCTCGGCTGTCCGGGCCGCCGCCGCCAGGCCGCGCGTCCCCGGGCCATTGTCTACATCGAGTTCCAATCTACGTGTTGTCAGGCGCCGATGAGAAGGCGCCGCGACTTCAGCAGCGGGGAAGGCCCACCGGGCGGAGAGGCCGTTTGCTCGGTGCGGAGGGCTGCGCCCGGGCGCCCTGCGCGCTGCGGGGGCCGGGCAAGTCGGGGAGACCGCCCGCTCCCCGCGTCCGCACACCTGGGTGCCCGCCTTGGGCAGGCCGCCCCGGGCTTGCCGCCGCCCGGAGCCGCGGAGCCGCCCGCCAGGCAGGCACCCTACGGGCCGCGCGCGGCGGGACTCGGAGCGGGGCGGGCGCTCCGGGGGGCAAGCGGCGAGCTCCAGGGCGCACGTGGCCGCGCCGGGCAGGGGCGTCGCGGGCGCCCCGCAGGATTGCTCGCGCCCCTGGGCGCCCGAGCCCGCGAGGCCACGTGCTCCTCGCCGGATGATATTTGGAAAGAAAGTGCTAATGGCCAATCTGGTGTTTATTTTGAAACTGCTAACAATGATTTTTCTCCGGTAAAAAGGCAGTGTCTGCGCGCACGCTCGGGTGGGCTTTGAGCAGAGGCTCAGCCAGATGGCGAGAAGCTCTAGGTGCGCTCCCGGCCGGCTCAACCCGCCTCCGCCGCCCGCGCCCCGCGCCGCCCGCCCGGCCCGGCCTGGCCTCCACCGCCCGCCTCGCCAAAAACCAGCAGCACAAAAACCCAGCCTCTGGGGGAGGAGCGGGCCGGCCGGCGGGGAGGGGGCCAGGAGCCGCAAGTTCCCGGCAGAAAATTCCACGCGAGGGGGAGGGGAGACCCCTCCGGTTCCCGCCACACACACACACACACACACACACACACACCCCTGGAAATTATCTGAAAATTACTTCCAACCTCCTCGGGCACTTCTGACACTTGCCTCCACTTCAAGGCGGACAAAGCCCTTTCTCTAGAAAGCTCGGGGCTACCCTCCTGGGAGGAAGGACGGGTCCCCGCGAGCCCCTCTTCCCCAGGCTCCCATCCGGACCCCGCTCGGAACCACGAAGTGTCGCCGCAGGCCAGCGAGCAGCCAGGGGCTGCAGGACGCCCGGCTGCGGCGGGTACCAGCGCCTCCGAGAGCGCGGCTAGTCCTCCGGTGCATCCCCGTATTTATATTTGATTTATTTTTTATTTTGTAGCACAAACAGAAATCCATAAACTGTCGGTTCAGCGCCATTGACTCTTTGATCAGTTACTGGGCTATTTCTTTCTTTCTTTTTTTCTCCCTCCCTTCCCCGTCAGTGAGAGATTAAATGCCTTTATTTTCAGCCCTGCTTATACTGCCAAGGTACAGGGCTATATGAACAATAAAAGCGTACCGAAAACGAAGCCTCTTCCTTCTCTAAGAGACAACAGAGAAACTTAGCGCTACCAACATAAACCTCTTAATTAGACTACAGCGATTTCCGAAAACATTTAGCCATTATATACAAAGGAAATAAAAGCACCCAGTCAAGGCGCTGGCCTGAGTTCCAGAGGCTTCCCTGAATGCAAGTGAAATAATTTCCAAAGGGCACACCGCCTGTGTCTTTGTCAGAAAGACCTCAGTTTACCTGTCAGATCTGTTTTACTCTAAGAGAAAACCACAGTTTCACCTCTGCAGATATTAAAATCTCACGCCCTGGCTACGGACAAACTTTTTAAAGGGAAAATAAAATCGGAAAACTAATTGCATGCAGAGTGGGAAGCAGGCTTGCTGGGCTGCAGGAAGCTGGAAGTTTTTTTTCACTTGGCTTACAATTCTGAAAGTTAGCATCAAAAAGGAAGAAGCTACTTTCATTTCCAAGCGGCAAGTCCATCTCGAAAGCATATTTTAAAAATCAACCTGTTTCTCGTGGATTTAATTTGCACCTTGGACTTGCCCTCACACACACACACACACACACACACACACAATTTTCAGGAAATGCGAAGAGCCTCTTTAAACAACAAAACAACAGCTGCCACCCAGCACAAAACCAGCGCCATCAACTACACAATGTCAAAAAGAAATGAAGCGCTTTTCTGCACTTAATCACATTACTGATAGCCAATAGTTATCATCGGAAAAGTTGACCAAGACAGGTTAAATAATTTAATAAGAAACTGCTTGTAATTATGTTATTTACAAGGTATGACAGAGAGTGTGAGCGACACCAGAAGCAGCTCCCAGAGCAATGGACGGGTTTGGGTGACCCCTGGAGCTTGGAGCTTGAATTATGGAGATGGGGGGCTGAGAGGTGAAGATGGGCTAGAGGAGAACAAGGTGACTTTTCACCCCAACACATTTAACTTTTAAATCCAAATAAACGTCTCATGTTACCAGACCATCACACTGGAAAGGAGGGAAAAAATGAACTAATCAAGTCCAACTCAATGAGCTTTGGAGAGGAGTTAGTTGCCTTTGTTACAGGGAAAAAAAAAAATCAATGAAATGATTCCAAGCAAAGAGAGAAACGTTTAAAAATAAGCAAAGGGAGGGGATCTTTAAATTTTTCTGTCAAATATTAATTGTCAAAATTAATGAAGACAGAATTTAATTCCAATCACAAACCATATAATAAAGCACATATGTCCTATTCTAATGACAACATAAACTCTCTGACCAATAGCTTAAATTACTCTAAAAAATATGGAATTCTAATCAGCAAGTCAAGAAAGCTAAAGGAAAACCAAAGTCAAGAGATCCATTTATGAGTCGCCTTGCTTCTTAACCCCAGGACAACCTC
The DNA here is from genome assembly GCA_029593785.1 of Cabassous unicinctus. Lineage (NCBI taxonomy): Eukaryota > Metazoa > Chordata > Mammalia > Cingulata > Chlamyphoridae > Cabassous > Cabassous unicinctus. The sequence goes on along the minus strand of JAQZBX010041653.1, from coordinate 9,387 downwards.
GCTGGGCCCTTAAAACTAGTGTAGGGGGTAAACTTTCTCACCTGTTTGGTCATTGAATCTATGAGGCGAACATACAGATCCTGCTCCGTTCTGACTCCTGGAAAAACAAAAAAAAAGAGAGACAAATGCTCATCAGGATTTCAGCCCCGCACCTCAGAAGGGCACAGGGGGCGTAGGCAGTCCTTAACTCAGGGTTGCTGCCACTGTGATGCAGCAAAACTTGGGGCAATCCCTTTAAAAGGCAAGAAAGAGACCCCATCACTTCTGCCTCTGTGTGTGGGGGGTGTGTGTGTGTTTTCCCCTTTTCTTAACTGAGACCTTTAAGACTCTTAAGGCTTGCATTTAAAGGTGCCAGAAATCTGCACCGGCAGCAGCAGGAGAGCAGGCCCGGTGGCTGTGCACGCAGGCCCATGTGGTCTTTTATTTTTAGAAAACAGAAGGCACGAAATGGAAACTGAGCGAGAGTCTGAACTCTTTCGAACGTCTCTCGAGGATTTTTTTTTTTTTTTTTTTTTT
>JAQZBX010041652.1:0-22274 GCA_029593785.1 Cabassous unicinctus | reverse complement strand
CATTATATTGAGTGAAATAAGCCAGACACAAAAGGATAGAAAGTTGAATGATTCACCTTATTTGAAATATCTAGAAGAAAGTCATAGAGATAGGAAATATGTTTAATGTTACCAGGAGCCAGGAGGAAGATACAATATGGAGTTATTGTTTAATTTGTACAGAGTTTCTGTTTTGGGTTGTTAAAAATTTTGCTCATGAGGGACGATAAAAATAATGTAAATAATGCCAATGAATTGTACACTTAAAATGATTAAAATGGTAGGTTTTGTTACATGCTTGTTACCACATAAAATTGTAAAAAGATAAAATTTTGGAATTTAATGTTGTTTGGATTTGATGAATATTAATTTTATGTGCTTAGAAAACATTAAATCATTCTACACTATTTATCAAGTAACTCTTCCCTTTTACTGATTTATAAATCTATGTCAATAAATTATGAATTGTGACTATTCACTTGAATTATTTATTTCAAAATCTATGTTTTTTAGAATAAATATAAATATGAAGTCAAAATATCAATTTAATTTTAGTATGATTTTTATTAAGCTGCTTATAATTTTCAAAGAAATATGTAAATTTTTTTAAGTATTGTATTAGCCATAGAAAAATCTATTAAAGTTGTGGAGATGAGAGAATTTTCCAACTGCTCTCAATTCCCATTAATTGTCCAGAGTGTTTACTCCTTCAAAGTCTAGCATGAATTCCTCTCTACAGGCAGCCCATCCTACAGAGTCTCAGAAGCCCTAGAACAGAAGGGAAGATCTATGAGATCAACTGAGAGGCTATCAAGCACACATTTACTCAGCTTATGTTTCAGCAACATCCAATGCAAAAGGCTGGACCAAGATGGTGTGAAAATGGACATGAATGGTATCTGGAACATATATGATTTTATTGATGCCATACTTTCATTTTTGCTTGACTGCTAAAAAATGTAAAATTTGCCTTATTTTTGGAAATAGTCCTTTAGTCTTTAGGGAACAACCATTAAAGTCAGGATACCGAACAGTACAATCACCACAAAATTTCTCTTTAAACTGCCCCTCAGTAGTCAAACTTGTATCATTTCTAACACCCTGCAAAGACTGTTTATATATATATGCATATATGATGCATGCATATAATATATATCTATGAATGTCCCTATTATTAACAGTTAGCAATGATGTGTTGTATTTGTTACAACTGGTGAAAGCACTTTGTTAGAATTGTACAAGTAACTATACTCCATATTTAATTTCAATTTCACTGTTTATGTAGTGCAGTATCATGTTTATTTTTTAAGATTTATTCTATTACCATATATATATATATAAACTAACATTTCCCCTTTTATCCATATTCAGATATATATTTCATTGTTATTAATTGTGTTCACAATGTTATTCTACCAACACCAACATCCATTACCAAAATATTTATATCATTCCCCAAAGGAACTCTCTATCTTAAGCCTTAACTCCCAATTACTTATGCCCACCCTGTCACCTGGTAAAATATATTCTAGATTCTGACTATGATTTTGCTTATTCTAGTTTTTTCGTATCAATGCAATTATAAAATATTTGTCCTTTTTGTGTCTGTGTTATATCACACTGAATGATGTGTTGAAACTTGAGGATTAAGACCTGCCCTGGGTTATACAATTTAATCAAAGGCCTGTAACTACAGTAATTTAATCAAAATAGATTTAAATGCATAGAATGGATTAGGTTAAGAACAGGATTTTCTGGGGTCCACAAATGATTCAAAGGGTCACCATGGGGTAAGTAATGGCTAGAAGATGGCCACTAGGCATGTCCATGACTTCCCCAGCAATCTACTTCTCAGTCTCTCAAACAACCTACTCCTAAATACTAGCATTCAAAACATATCGCCAGCCCCCACATCAGACAAAGGGGTGGAGACAAGAGTGGAGAAGGATCAGGCCTAGAAACCATGACTTTTGAAAATATTTACAGTAAAAGTTTGGGAACAAATGCAACTACAAAACATTAGCAGGGTTTTCCTATGCATATCATTATTCCAACCAGGGTGGTCAAGGCTTTCTGAAGTAATGGTTGCATCAATGTCTCCTAACTCTCGAGGAGATCTCATATAGAATCTGTTTGTACTCTTTCCAGCCAGGTGGCTTGCTGTTGTATTTTATTCACTTACTGTTTTACATCCCTGAGTTATTAATATACATATACCAAAGGTGCTAACAATTGCACATATGCAGCATTCTTGTGCTAGAAGAAGTCTAAGGCAATGCAATGTCAGGATGTTGAATCACAAGCAAGATAAGTGGAATACTTTCATTGCCCCAAATATCCCATTTTTAATCTCTTCTATTCCTCCCTCCTCCTCCCCTTGGGGCCCAAGGAGACCTCAACACTTCACTCTCCGAAGGACAAGATTCTTAGATACTTGCAACAACCCTAAGGGCTGGACATATTAGTCTGTCTTCCCCTATTAGGAACTGCCCATGCTCTCAAGAGACACACATCCCTCTGTCTGAAAACATATCGGGCCTCCCCAGCATGGGAGTCCAACTCCTTCCCACTCAATATGTGCATTTGCCCACACTGATACAGACACTATGACAAAATGGCCATTTGTCCATTCTCTAGAAGACTGTCCCAAGTGAGTCCTGTCACAAATGTCTCCCTATTCAACACCCTAAACCAATAACACTTCCTTCTCATATTGCCAATAGAGTTTTCTCAACATTGTAGTTTCACCCGTGTACCCACTTATTCTTAGTGACCATGCAATGATGGACACAGGCCATGTTAAGTTTCATAAAAATTTATAAACTGCAAACAAAAGAGTCCCACCCATCTGCCCCATAGTATCAAAACCTCCTCTCAATTAGAGATAGAGTAGGCAAAACCATCCCAGAATCCTCAGGATTGGGGAATGAACTATGGACTAAAGTAGACTTACTGGTATTCTACTATAGACTTATAGTAATTCTAGCAGTGGGCACTAGAGGTTCTGAGGGCAGGGAGAGGGAAATACAGGAGAAATATGGGGGTTTATTTTTGGGACTTGGGAATTTTCCTGAATGACATTACAATGACAGATATGGGCCATTACATATCTTGCCATATCTACAAAATTGTGCAGGAGAGAGTGTAACTACAGTATAACTATAATCTATGCTTAGTGGCAATGCTCTAAAATGTTTTCATCAATTGTAACAAATGTACCACACTAATGAAAGATGCTGTTAATGTGGGAAAATGTGAGAGGTGTAGGGAGTGGGGCATATGGGAATCCCTTATTTTTTATATAACAATTGTATAATCTAAATACCTTTTTAAAAAATATATATAAAGAGGTGCAAGAAAAAAATGCCTTTTATATTAGACTATCAATTGTATAAAATTACATATGTATTAGGAAAGTATTTAAATAGAGTATATTAAGATAAATAGCTATCTGAATTATGTTATTAGAGGAAAATTTTATGGATGTCTTTCATAAATTTTCTATGTCTTTTTCTAAATAGAGAATATATTGTCTTTATATAATCAGTAAAATCATTTAATTTAAAAAGTACTAGAATAAAATTAGTGGGCATATACAATTTGCACTATCATAAAAAAAAGACAAGTGGGAGCTGTGACATAGAAGTGGAGCAAGGAATTGGATGTTATATCTAGCAGCTTATCACTTTCCCTGCAGCCATTTAAGGAAAAGGAATTTTCCTTCCAGGTTACTGCTAGGTCATATATATAGAAAACAGGAGCAGGGAGAAGAAACTTGTCTTGACAGGGTAAGCATGTAACCACTTCCCTTGGAAACTCTTTTCTCAGCTTATTTCAGTGTCTTAATTTTTCCCCATGATGCCACCCAGTTTGTCCTTAACCTTGAGATTTAACTTCACTGCTTTCCTCTTTATCTGAGAGCCTATGACATTTCTCCTAACCCAATTTCCCTTCTTCCTGATAGATGAAGGTTTTCAGTACACCTTAAAGATATCCCATGACTATTCACAAGGGAACTAGTGTCCCAACCTGGGGTCAGAAACACCCATGAATTTCAAGGATGTGTGTCAGGCCCTTTCTGTTAGCCCATTGGATTGCTGTCTTATGTGTGTTAAGAACATCTAGGCCCACTTCTGTCATCCCAACCCTCTACCAGATGACCCTTACCTTCCACCATTTTCTGTGAATCATATGGAGCTTATAACAGGGTAAAAAGGAGGATGATACCCTGACTGTCTAACAAAGAGAGTCACAAGTGGTATGCCTTTGGTCTCCCTTTCAGAGCCAATCTTTACTTTGCTGTGTGTAAGGATAAATGTACAGCAAAGCCTGGGTCCCTCCTCCACTTTTAACCACTTCCTGTGCTAGGAAGCAGTATAAGGCCATTATACCCTTTCACGGAACTGCTGAATTCAGTTTCTGGAGGAATAATGTTAGGAAGATAGTCCATCAAGTAAAAGAATTGCCAAGCTTCTTTTTTAGGATCCAATGAAGTTCTCTAAAATGAAAACTGACTGTGAGTGGTAGGCAACGTAGCCTGGAGGTCATCAAGTGTAAGTTCATTGTCTTCAACCTTCATTCAGAGAACATCTTCTGCCTCTCCACAGGAGTATCTCTAGGCTCTTCAGGGATAAAAATCAGTTTAATGCATCATTTATCTCTAGTTCATTATTATATGTGACCTTGCCATGTGCATCCACATGGGTAATAAATGGTGCCTTTACATGCTATTATTTCCACATGACTCTTTCTGACATGAGAAATCATCAATTTTACAATTGCTTTTCCTCCATGAACCTGGCTAGACTACTAGACTGTTAGGTATGGCACATGCGTCAGTGCACAGTTACACAATGGTGCTTGAGGCTGAGTATTCCAAGGTTAAGAGAACCATTCACAGTTTGGACCATTGGGAAATTTTTCCAGTGCCAGACGTGTTATATAAACTTTCAGAGGAAAGGAAAAAAGGAGTTGCTGTCAAATGGAAGCCAGATGGCTTCAGTTTGTCTGATCCATCAGTGAACTGAACTTGAGCATCTGTTGGTGCATCCTTGAATCAGTATCCCCAAGTTGCTGGTGTAAGGATGGAAGGACACTCATCTGGTGCTGCAACAGAGTCATTTTTGAGGGGGGCGTCTGCCACCTGCCCATTCATACCTATCACTCCATGGGGAACCAGGCAATCACTATTGTGAATATACTATATTAATATGATGATAGATATTTATTGTTAGGCCATGCCTGGAGGAATTTTCTGAATATCCCGAACCCAGAACATCATTGAAATTTCTGGCTTCAGGAAGATTTCAGTATTTTTGGCAATACTTTCAATTTCCACGGTGGCGCAATATCATGCAAGACATTCCGTCTGAAAGGGGCGTAGCAGTAGGTTGCATGCGGAAACTCTTTGTCCAAAAGGAAGCAAATTCCTGTTGTTCCTTCTTTCTGTCTGGTGGAGCAGTCACAGTATAAGCAGGGCAGATAGCCCCATTAAATTGGCATTCTGTCAGCGGGCCTTACCTTGGAACATATGATAACACATTTTCCCACTGTATCAAAGTTAGACTCACTTATAATTCCCTACACATGTTTCTTCTGCCCCATTTATTTGATTTTTAATTAGCACTATATCCATTAAATATGTGTCCCAGAGACTTAAATCTCTGGCTGTTCAAATGCCAGTTGAGCACTGACTTTCACCAGAATTGCACCAGAACATAGCCTCCAGTTTATTGGACTCACAGAGGAAAACTAACAAAAGGATGATGATGGAAAATGCCCATCCCAGAAAACAGAGTATCTACAACTACAAGCAAGACAATTCCATCCACTTGCTCAATGGGATCTATGCACCCTCTAAATTGGAAGCAGAGAGTGCATCACCATCCTTAAATCTTCATGTTGAAGAATGAACAAACATAAGCGAGGAATGCAAATATAGACTAAAGTAGACTGATCATCATTCTGGAATGATGCTTATAATGAAAAAAACTTGCAACATTAATATAAAGAAAATGGTCTCCAGAGGTTCTGAGATGAGGGAGAATTAAGAATAGTTGTAACATGGAGCATTTTGGGGACATTGGAATTTTTCTGAATGATATTGCAATGAAGATGTTATATATTTTGTCAAAACCTATCAAATTGTTTGGTGCAAACTGTAAAATATAATGTAAACTATAGATTTTACTGAGTGATGATTCAATATGTTTTGAAATGTCCACATTACTTAAAGTTGCTGTTAGTGGGGGAAATTATGGGAGTGGGAGGAGAGGGGTCTATGCGAATCCCCTATTTTTGATATAACAATTATGTAATCTAAAGCTCCTTTAAAAAAAAAAGAAAAATAAAGAAATTTTATTAAATAGATACATCAAAATTAAAGGGCACGTATATCAAAATTGAAAATTAGTTAAAATTGACAAGGAGAAAAATGTAGTAAACATTCAGTGGTTTAAATATAATATAAAATTCAAAAATTAATATTTCTTAAAGCATCAGATCTGTATATCCTTCATTTTGCACCATCTTATTTTGCAATTTAATTTTAGAAAATACAATTGATTCATAAGTGAACTAATAATATTCCATAAAAATCACATTTCCAACTCAATATTACTTCAATATCTATAGAACAATGAAAGTAAATCATAATTCAATTTTACATGCATCAGTTGCCAAATGTAATTTATTTTCAATAATGATGTCATTTATTTCTTTAATATCAAATCTAATAGTACCTCTTATTACCACTTCTGCCATAAGACTTTAAGCATAATCCCTTGCTACTATCCTTGAAATATTTTTCTAATGGTTATGTTAATATCCATCATGGCCCTTTTCTAAGCCATTCTTCACTTTAGTCAGGGTTGATACTTTATAAATGAAATCAGGAATCAATTCTAAAACTAAAATAAACATGTTAAATTACTATTTCAGACATTTGGAAACAGGCAATACTATAATTAGCAACAAGTACTAAGAGGAGAACAAATTAACCTTGCAATCTTACCACTTATACTTGCATGAACTTTCTAGATTTTAGCACATAAAATAGGAATTCTGAAAAGCAAGGAATTCTTGAATCATGCATAGGACATCCAAAAGACCTTGGAAAAAATTTAAGTTACATGTACATAGGAAATAACTTCATGAAACCAGACAAATAACCACTAAATGGGGAAGGATAACATCTTGAGGGAAGCAGACACATCAAAATAACCTTGTTGTATGAAGATCTTTTTGAATTTGCACAGGACTTGGAAATGTTGAAGGTCTAACCAACCATAGTAGAGAGCTCTCAGAAAGGCCTTGTGTTAGAATAAGGTAGTATATGCCTAGAGTAAAAGTAAAGCTTATCATCCTAACAGAGCTTTAAGAGAAGGCTTGAAAGAATAAATTGATAATTTAAAAAATTAGTTGCCTGCAACAATAGAACTCAAATTTTATTGGAGAAAAATACAAAATTTAGGTATTCAATAACATGTCAATTCTACCCTACGTGATTTACAGATTTAACATAATCACAATCAAAATTCCAATAGACTATTTTGCAGACATGGAAAAGACAAACATAACACCATATACAACAATTAATTCAAAATAAATCAATGACATAAATATAAGAACAGGACTAGAAAACTTCTAGCATAAAATGTAGGGAAAAATCTTCACAATCTTGTGTTATGCAATGGTTTCTTAGACTTTGTACTTAATGCACAAACAACAAAAGAAAAAAAAAGATAAATGTAACATCATCAAAATGAAAAACTTCTGTGCATCAAAAGATTTTAGCATTAAAGTAAAAAAACATATACTCAAAGGGACAGAATATTTGGAAACCAAATATCAGATAAGGGCTTTATACTTTGAATGAATTTTAAAAATCCTATATAAATCAACAATGTAAAGGGAAATCACCAAATTAAAAATGGGGAAAATTTGAATAGACATTTCTTCAAAGTGCACATACAAATGGCTAAAAACCTTATGAAAAGAAGCACAACAGCATAAGCTTTTATAAAATGCAAATCAAAATTGCAAATTAGGATTCAGAATGGAAGGGGAGGGATGAATGGGTGGGATAACGGACATATTTGTGATGGTGAGATTCTTTAGTATGATACTGCAATGGCAGACAAATGATATGCATTTGTCAAGGCCAATGGAAGTGTACAGCACTAAATGTAAACCATAATGTAAAATATAATTTTAGTAAGTAGCAATGCTTCAATATTGGTTCACCAGTTTTAACAAAATTGTCTCCCAATTCTAAGATGATAATAATAGGGGAAACTATGTGTTCATGAGTGGGGGGTTATTTTATGGAATTTCCTATACTTATAAGGTAATTTATTTTTAAATGAGAAGAAAATTTTCTAAAAAAATTGCAATAAAACACACAGTAAGATACCATTTCACACCCTTTAGAATGGCTATGATTAAACAAAAAGAGAAAATTGCAAGTGTTGTAAATGATGTCGAGAAATAGGAACACTCATTCATTGTTAGTGGAAATTTAAAATGTTGCACCACTGTGGAAGACAATTTGTCACTTCTTCAGAAAGCTAATTATAAAATTATCATATGACCTAACAATTTGTCTACTAGGTATGTATCCAAAGTAATTGAACATATATTTGCACACTCATGTTCATAGCAGCATTAATCACAATTGAGAAAAGATGGAAGTAAGCCACTTGTCCATCAGTGATGACTAGATAAGTAAAATGTGAACTATGCATACAATGAAATATTCAGTATTGGGGAGGGTTACTGGTGCAGGATGTTGGGTGTGGGAGGTATACAGGACAGGGTGCCCCTTGGGCAGGCATCTGTGGAATATCTAAGTTTTCATCTTGTAATAGTGTGTTATATCAGTGGGTGGACCCCACACAATGAAAAAAAAAATTAAACTCCCATCCTGGGGAGCCCTGCTATGTTCTCAATTAGAGGGACAAGAATTCTTCAAGAATATAGGCAGTGCCTAATAAAAGAAAACAGACCTATAATCATGCTCTCAATATGATTGCTAGTAAATATGAATCTTATTCTTCAAAAATTGAAAATTAATGATTACCATAGGATCCAAGGGGAGGGAGAGGGAAGAATAGAATATATGGAACATAGGGCATTTTTAGGGCACTACAATTTATCACCATGACAGAGACCACTTCAAATTTTGTCAAAAGCTATAAAAATGTATGATTCATAATGAGAACCCTAATGTAAACCATTGACCATGGTTAGTAGCAATTCCTTAATATCTGTTCATCAATTTCAACAAATGTACCATCTGCGTGTAAAATATTGCTAATAAGGCAAAGGGAGAAAGGGAAAGGGTGATGGGTATATGGGAATAACCTGTATTCTCTATGTGACTTTTCAGTACCCTAAATTTTCTTTGATAATAAAATGAAAAAAAAAATAGGATACTGGGGGAATATATGGAACAAAATGTCATTGTACATATAAGATAACAGCTCTTAGACTTATGAAAGACACGTTTAATTTTTTAATTTTTTTAATTTCAAATTGTTTAATTTTTATATTTTATTGGGTATTTATTAAATTATTTCATTTCCTTTTTAATTTTATTTGGTGATTTTGTTAGTTTCAGTTTGGAGAAGTTTTGGATCACAGACATGTCACAGGAGTGGAAGTGAAGGGATCACTGGTGGGGGTTGTCAGTGATGTGGGGATGCATGGGAAGGAGTTCACCTGGGGCATGCCTTTAAGATGTATGTATATGTTTAATTGTTCATGGGACATTGTCTTGATGGGTGGAAATCCACATAATAACCAAAAGAATATTGAATCCCCATTCTTGGGTGTTCTGCTACATTCTCTAATAAGACAGCAAGAATCCCCCGAGTGTAAGGGCAATGTCTAGTAAAGGAAGACATCCCATTATGCTTGGTCCTTGACATTGCTGACTGTACATGTGAAACTTTAATTGTGAAATTGAAACTTGGCCTCGTATTTTACATTGCCTAAGAGTCACCTCCTGAAAGCCTCCTTGTTGCTCAAATATGGCCTCTATCTAAGCTAAACTCAACATATAAATGGCATGGGACATGTCTCCTGAGGATGAGCCACTCTGGCACTAAGGGAGTATTACCAAGCATCAACTAACAATGCACCTGGAAAAAGACCTTGACCAAAAAGGGGAAATGGTAAATATAAATGAGTTTTTATGGATGAGAGATTTCAAAATGAGTTGGTAGTTCATTCCAGAGGTTACACTTATGCAAGTCTCAGCAGTGTTTCACTGACTGCCACAGTAAACAGTGCCTCCAATAGCAGGGCTCTTGGGGGCTTTATGGATATCCAGAAACTATAAGCAGGGCAGCCAGTTCAGAAATATGGCACCCTGTCAGTGGGTCTCTGGAATTTATGCTCCCGAGTGTAACAGAGGTACACTCTGTTCTCTGCACATGGCTCTTCTACCCTTTTATTTGAACCCTTAATTAGCACTGTGCTTGAAAAATATATGTCCCAGAGACTTAAATCTTTGGTACATCCATGTGGCAGTTGAGCCCTGAATTTCAGCAGAGTTTCAAACCTACTCTCCAGTTCATTGGATTCACCTAGGACAACTAACAAGGAGATTATGGACAATGCCCATTCCAAGGAACAAAATTGTTTGCAACTGCAAGCAAGAAAGCTATATCCATCTGTCCCATGGGATCTAAGACCCTCAGAATTCAAAGCAGAGTGGGCATCAATATCCCAAAATCCTCAAGATTGGGGAATGAACAATGGACTAACATCGACCTATTATTGTTCTATTATAGATTTATTATTATTCTAGCCCTGGAAAACTGTTGACCTGAAGTAGGTGATGAGTATGAGAATTCAGGATGAAAGGAATGAAAGAACTGCTAGTGGAAAGCATTGGAGGAGAATGGGAGTACTTTGATTTGGGTGTCATTGCTGTTGATCCTACAGGGTACAGCAGCTATTGCACTGAAATCAAGGAAAGAAGAAACAGGTCAACCAGGTCAGGGACTGTAGCAACAATCTAAATGACAAGGAATGGGGTAAGGACCAGGGTAATAACAGTGTAACTTATCAGCAGTGGTCACTCCTAGATATATTTTGAGAACAGAGAAAAAAACTAATTTTCTGCACTATTAGAGTTTAGTGTGAGCAATAAAATCCATAACATCACCAAATTACATCTAGATAAATAGGAAGGGTGGAATGACCATTAAATGAGATGAAGAAAATCTTGGGAGAATAATTTTAGAGTAAAGAACCAGTACTACCTAAAATAATCAATTTTAATAATTGTAAAATTAAGATATAATGCAAATAAACATCACATGTACCTCCCCCAAAAAGCATGAAATTTCAGTGTTTGTGGTAAAATATTCTTGCCTGAGGTCTCCGTTAATCATGCTCACAGATATAATGTATTTCTTAGACAATGGCATTAAAGTGACAGAGACAGGGAAGGAAAGATTAAAGTAAAGAATTTTTGATAATTGAGTAGCAACAATTTCAGGATGATTCCATCTGCTGGAACAAGATCTCACTACCAGTATGACACTGAACACAGATTCAGCAGTGGTATATCCACACCAATGTCCCATAAAGAAAGTAGAAGTAATGAGAGTTCTTAGGTAAGATGTAGGATAATCTTTTAAAAAAATAGCAGTAAAAAGAGCTCATTATTAAGCAAAAAAGATTAAAAATCTTTTCTTAATGTATAGAAGAAAAAAGGACAGATGAAGAATAAACAAGAGGAAAAGGAAAGGTGAAAAATTAAGTCAGGAAAAAGTAGGGAAGAGGGAGGGAAGGAATAACATAATAAAAGAAATTAAATTAAAGAAGAAAGGAAAAGGAAGTCACAGAAATTTGTGTTAAGATAGTGTATTAGGAAAAAGAGAATTAGTTGATAAATATATCAAGATAAAACGTGTTCAAAGTCATTTCAGGACTGTGATATACTGTGTATATTTATGACAAAACAAATCATTCCTGACAATGTGCTCTGAATCACAGTTTTAATAAGAACATTTGGACATTCTTAGTACTTAAGTGACAAGAGATCATAACAATGTTACCAGTCCTATGATGGTTCTGCTCTGAACTCCATAAGTAAATATTAAATAAGCATGAATTGACAGAACCCTTTATGAAAATTTATGAATATTTGTGCATCTTCATTTTAACTGCTAATGCCCTAAATATAAAATTTACTTACAGAAATAAAAGTAAAATTTTACCTAAAATGTTGGGATGTGGCAGGGTTTTGGGAAAAAAAGGCAGTGAATCTGAATCATCCAGAATTTGCTTCCAAGTAGAACAAGAATATATGAAATTGGTACTGGAAGGTAAATCATTGAGTCAAGTATTTCCAAGCTACTCATTACTGCAAATAAAATAACAATAAAATTTTGACTTGCTATGCTCTTGGATAACCCACTGTTAAATTCCATTGATTAGAAATAGGGTAATAATGGTGCAGATTTATTTTAAAAAACATTCTTATTAATTAAATTCTAAATATCAAGGTCAATAAATTATTTTGCACATTTTATCAGCTATCACTTCCTAATACCATCTTCATGTCCTTGTTTCAGGCTATAGATGAAAGGATTCAGAGTGTGGGGCAACACAGTGTAAAGCACCGATACCAACAATTTCAGTGAAGAGGATTTTAAGTTTCTTGCTAAATATATAATAATCCTGGAAAGCAGGAGCAGCATAACCACAGTTAGGTGGGGCACACAGGTTGGAGATGTTTTTAGTCTGCTCTTTGCAGATGGGATTCTTAGAACAGTGGAAAAAATGTGAACATAAGAAATAACCATTAAATAAAAAAAACAAAACCAAAACAGAAGCCAAAACTAATAAATGCATGTTCTAAACTTTCTTCCCCAAAACAACCAAGTGGAAGCAGTGACAGAACATCACAGAAGAAATAATGCACTATGTTGAATCAACAGAAACTGACAGAGAATGTACCTGCTACATGAATGGAGGTATAGACAAATTCACTGAGCCATGATCCTGTCACCATCTGCACACAAGGGTCTCTGTGAATAATGCCCTCATAGTGCAAAAGATGGCATATAGCAGCATAGAGGTCATAGGACATCACTATTAGAATGGCAAACTCTGTGAGCAAAAACAATAACCAAAAATATTTGTGTGGTACATACCAGGAAGGAGATGGAATGACTATTGATCAGAGAGTTCATGGTGGAATTAGGAACAGTGACAGAGATGTAGCAGATATCTAATCTGGTTTAATTGAGATGGGTAATAAAATTTGTCTTAGAATAACACTCAAAGGAGAAGTTATAATAGAGTTGAGTAGACACCTAATGGGTGTGTGGGAAAGGAGCATTGACCCCATGTCTTTTCTTTCCATGCGGGAGGAATCACTTCGCAATAATAACTTTGGCAATTTTCCTGCCCTGTTTGCCCTACCCTAAAAAAGAAGAGTACACTTCATTATCAGTGCCTTATTTTTGTGTAGTTTATGTATAAGAAAAGCCAGGAGAACTAAGGAGTGCTATGGATTGATTTGTGGGCCCCCATAAGATATACCGATATCTTAAACCCAGCATATGTGACCTGTGACTTTATTTGGAAATAGTCTTTGCAGGTGTAATCAAATTAAGATGAGATCGTGATGGATTAGGGTGGGACTTAATTCAAAAGCCACTTGTCTGGGGTTTTCTATGGAGGTTTTTGATGATGATTCAATCTGTTTTTTACTGTTATGTTAAGATCTTCTATTTTTTGAAGTCAGTGAAGATAATTTGCATGTTTCTACAAATTATCCATTTCAGCTAAGTAATCTTAGTGTTTTTTTGTGTGTGTACAATTGTTCATAATATCATTTTATAAATATTTTTTAAAATTTCAGTGAAGTTAGTGATAATGTACCCTTTCATTTCTACTTTATTTGTTCCCTCTCTCTTTTTTTTCTACAAAAGTCCAGTGAAAGTTTTGTCAATTTTATCAATATTTTCAAAGAACCAAGTTTTGAGGTTTTTTTCCCTATTACATTTATTGCCACTCTTATTTTTATTTCCTTCTTCCTGGTCATTTTTTGTTTGGTTTGCATTTCTTATACTAGTTTCCTTAGTTTGAGGTTAGGCTTCCAGTTTAAGACATTTCATCTTTTTAAATATACTTAAAGTCATATATTTTTTCCCTGTCATCACTGCATTTGATGCATCCCATAGTTTCTGATATATCTCCTTTCATTTTTATTCACATCAAAATATTTCCCAATATACCTTGTGATTTCTTTTTGGCATGTTAGCTCTTTAAAGAGAATGCTGTTTAATTTCCGCATTTTTGGACTTTCCAGTTCTCCCTCTGTTTTGATTTCTAGTTTCATTCCATTGTGGTAGGAAAAGACACATTGTATGATATAAATAACTTTAATTTATTGAGAAATATTTGAACTAATATAAAGCCTATCCTAGAGTATGACCCAGGTGCACTCAGAAGTATATTCTTCTTTCACTGGGTAAAGTGATCTCTACATGTCTCTTAGATACATTTGGTTTATTCTATCAAGTCTTTTATTTCTTTTTTGATATTCTGTCTAGGTGATCTACCTATCATTTTAAGTGGAGCATTGAAGACTCTTTCCATTAAGGAAGAACTGTTTATTCCTCTGCCATTAGGACTCTGCCATTAGGTGAATATATATTAATAACTGTTATTTCTTATTGCTGAATTGATCCCTTTATCAGTACATTTTCCTTCTTTGTCCTTTGTAACAGTCTTTTTTAAATTAAAGCATATTTTACTTCATATTAGTACAGCTAGGCCAGCTATACCATTGAAATGGTTACTAATGGCAATGAATATTTTTACAAACTTTCAATGTAAACATTCTTGTGTCTTTGAATTTAAGGCCAGTGTCCTATAAACAGTACATATTTCATCATTGTTTTTAATCCATTCTGTATTCTATGCCTTTTGACTGGAGAACTTCATCCATTTATATTTAAAGTAACTACTGATACTTTTTCTGCCATTTTGCTATTTTATCCCTGTCCCTTTATACACTCTTTATCCCTTAAATCTATTGTAAACCCCTACTTTCATATTTATTTAGTTTTCTTTGCATTGCACCATTTTGAATCTCTTCTCATTTCCTTCTGTATATTGTTTTCATATCTTTTCTTGGGGGTTATCATGGGGCATGAATTTGACATCTTAAATCTATAAAACTGTATTTTGATTTGATATCAAATTAACATCAATAGCATACTTAAACATTATCCCTGTAAAACTCTCTTCCTCCATGTTGTTATACTTTGAAAAACATTATACGTCCAAACCACACATTTTTCATTACTTTGCATACATTGCATATTATATCAACTAAGATGTAAAAAGTTGAGTTAGATTCCAAAAATACAATACAATAGTATTGGCATTTATAATTACACATATGGTTACCTTTACCAGAGGTCATTTGTTTATGCATTTTGGTCTATTGTCTAGTGTCCTTTCCTTTCAGTCTGAAAAAATGCTCCCAAGCATTACTTGTAGGGCAGATGAAGTGGTGATGAACTCTATGAACTTTTGTTTGTTTGAAATGTCTTAAGAGCTCCCTCATTTTTGAATGACAATCTTACCAGATATAAAATTTTAATTGGCAATTATGTTCTTTTAACACTATAAATATTTTGTGTGTCTGTCTTCCTGTAACCATGCCTCCTTAAGAGAATTCGGCTCATCTTATTAGGAATTCCTGGAACATACCACATTGCCCTTCTCTTGCACCTTTCAGAAATCTCTCCTTGTCTGTTTCATTCAGTATTTTGACTACAATATTTATAGGCTCGGTTCTCTTTGAGTTTATGCTGTTTTGAGCTCACAGTAGTCTTTGAATTTGTATCTTCATGTCTTTCATTAAACTTAGGAGGTTTTCCCACAAAATGACTTTGAATATTGTTTCTGCCTGTTTCCCTCTTCCTTCTCTTTCTGTGACTGTTTTAATTCATGTCTCATATGCTCTGTTAACATTTTTCATTTTTTTTCTATTTCTTGCTCAAATTATTTTGTTTTTAAATCTTTGACTTAACTGATTCATTATTCTGCCATCTGTGATCTGATGTTGAAAACATCAGAATTTTTCTGTTATTTTTTACCTGAACTCCAGTATTTCTTCTTGGTTCCTTTTTAAAATTTCTCTCTTATTATTGAGCTTTACAGATTTCACATTGATTGTTTTCTATTATCTTTTACTTATTTTTCTGGGTTTTCCTTATCTCTTTTAGTATAATGAAGATAATTTAAAAAAATTTCATCTGGTATGAGAAAAGATTTTTCTTCTTTGTTCATAAATTCTGATGTTAATCTTGTAATTTTGGATGGACCCTCTTTTCTGTTTTTTTGTTTTTATTTCAATATTCTGTTACCCACTGTACATTTAATATTTTAATTTGTTAACTATGGAGAGTTACAGTGAGAGTACAGACCTGCTCCACCCACACTGTGAAGGGATTGGGCAGGGACTCAAGGCAATATGAACTTCTCCTACCATTTTTAAACTGAATATTCCTAATTGACACTTAAGCAGCTATTGTAATCTTTTAACTATTTCCAGAGTTTAAGGAAAGGCCTCTGCAAGTTTTTGCTAATTTTTCAAAGATTGTATGAGGAAACAGAATCCTGGAGCATCTCACACCACTGTATTGGCTGATTAGTTATTTATTTCTCAAGATTTGTTTAAATATGGTATTTCCAAACCTCTTGTCATAATTAACCATAAATTCAAGAAAAAAAATGATAAAATGTACTTCATAAAAATTAGTATTCATCAAACACACCACTCTGAGAATTAATACCAAGACCTAGATGTGGAGAAAATATTTACATTATATCATTCTTTAAAAAGACTTCAGTCCACATATATAAAACTGAACACAATAATAAAGGGAATAAATAACCATTTGTAATATTGGCAAAAGAATTGAGAAGAAATTTACAGAAAATATAAATTTGGAAAATTAGCACATGAAAGTGTTCAACATTATTAATCATTTAGGATATGCAAATTATAACTACAAAATACTACTTATTAAGATAACTAAGTAGATGAAATTAATATGACTGCCAGCATGAAATATTGACAAGGTTGTGGAGTAAGTTGAAGTCTCATATATTACTAGTAAGTTTGTGAAATGGTGCATTCATTTTAAGTAAGTTTTGGATTGTGTCATACAAAGTTAAACACAAACTTTTCCTATGACCCCAAATGATATATTTAAGGATTTTTGGAGGGAAATTATAAGAAGCAAATATTTAATAAGACTAACATAGAAGTTTTCATAAAGGCTTTATAACAACTGTAAGAACAAGAACACTTCTGGAAATAAATCACATATCCTGTAGCAGATGAATGGAAAAATTTATTCTGGTATGAGAGTAATTAAATGATATGTGCAACACTGTTGGACCTCAAAACTATCAAAGCTGTGAGAAAGTTGTCAGCCATAAGAGTGTAAGGTTTTAATAATATTAAGTTCTAAGAAGTTAAAACTAATGTAAAGTTGAAGAAATCAGAATAGTGGTTGTCTGTAGGTCTAGGTGGGTAATGGTTGGACAGTGGCAGGAGGAATCTGTTTGGAAATACTTTTATCTTTACTGTGATGTGCGTTACTTTGGTGTATGCTATTGCCACAAACTTTCAAATTGGACATCTAAAGTTTCCATCCTTCCTGTTAGATGTGGAATGTGGATTTATTTCTTAATCAATGTTAATTGCATAAAATACAATGAAGCAAACTAAGGAGCAGAAAATAATGAGCATTTATTGATACTGGAGTCCTTTTTGTCCATAGGAACAGCTTTGCTTCAGGCCATGGATTTGGGTTGGATTTGTTCCTCTTCTCTCATACTGGAACCCATATTTGAAGGAAGTATTACCTGGAACTTATTTTAAACAAAAAGTGTTTAGAATCTACCAAAATGACAAATGGAAAAAAATAGCAGTGGCTTATAGGGGCTAGGGACACTCTTTCTTTTTTTCACAGTCAATGGGATAAAGCAATATGCATAGCCAACACAATATCTATGGGGCCTAGAGTTGTGGGTAGGAAAAGGAGGGCAATAGATATCAATAATCTAATATACCACAGGGTCTTGACCTAACTTGAGCAATAAAGCCAAGTTCTCTACACAATAGAGAAGTGCATAGTTTAGCTTAGACATAGTACTGGGGCCAATCCATCAGTCTTGTAAATCATTAGTTAAAGGTATCCCTACTTTAAATTAATTGCATAATTTTGATCAAGTCTTAAAGAAAGTATTTTGCTGAGTCTCAAGTTTATTTCAGACTTTGCCATTTTTCACAAATTAAGGAAAATTTTTATTTAGATGTTTTGAAAAACTAAATGGGGGCCTTATTATAGTTAATGTATTATCTTTAATGCAAACAATAATAAAAATATTTTAATGATTTGAAAACACATAGTTCCAAGCCAACAGTTTAAAAAGCATATGCTAGGAGAATTATGTCCCTTAGAATATCATTTGCTCATGGAATCAAGGAAGACTTTCAGTGGTTTGAATGTGTGCTATGATTTTTCCATCAATAAGAAAGTAACAGAGTAAAAGAAGACACAAAAGGAAATCCACAGTTGACATTATACTCAAATGTGGAAGACTGCAAGTCTTCTCCCTGAAGTCAGAGAAAAAACAAAGATGTATGCTTTCACCGATGCTCTTCAACATTGTACTGAAAGTTCTTATTCAAGAAATTAGGCAAGAAAAAAAAATTAAACACATCCAAATTGGAAAGGAAGGAATAAAACTATGTTTGTAGATAACATGTGACTTTATATATCAAATCCCCCCAAAATTACATAAGAGAACTGCTACAACTAATGAGTCCAGCAAAATTGCAAGCATCAAATTAACATGCAAAATTAAGTTGTCTTTTTATACACCACCAAAGAATATCCTGAAATGGAATTTTTTAAAAATCCATTGAGAAAAGCTTGTAAAAATTAATATACCTATGTATGAAGGTAACAAGGAACGGAAGAACTTGTACACTAAATGCTACAAAACACTGATGAAAAAATTTGAAAAAAAATCCACAGAAAAGTCATGATATTCCATGTTCAAGAATAGGAAGATGAAACTATTAAGATGACATTACTACCCAAATGAAGTTTCAAATTCAATACAATAGCTTTCAGTATCTCAGCAGCCATTTTTGCAGAAATGGAAAAGTCAATCCACAAATTCATATATAATTGCAAAGCACCCTGAGCAGCCAAATCAATATTGCAAAGGAAGTGCAAGGTTGTAGGTCTCACACTCTAATATCAAAACTTGATACAAAGCCAAAGTAATCAAAACAATGTGGTACTGATGTAAATATAGACATGCAGGCAAATGAAACCAAACTGAGAGTTCAGAAATACATCTTTGCTTCTATGGACAAATTATTTTTGACAAAGGTGACAAGTACATTAATTGGGGAAAGTGGGTCTTCGAAAACTGGTGCTGGAATAAACTATTTATCTGCATGTCAAGAATATAATTAGACTTCTACCTCACACCATAAACAAAAAATCATTAAAAATTGATAATGAATATGAACATAAAACCCAAACTTATAAAGCTTCTAGGAAAAATAAAACATCAGAGGGAAACTTCATAACCTTTGCTTTGGTATTTATTTATTTGATATGACACAAAAAACATGAGCATAAAAAAAAAGAAATAGATAAAATGGACTTTATCAAAATTTTAAAAATGGCACCAAATGACACTATTAAGAAACTGAATATGGGATCATGGGAGAAAAGCATTGCTAGTCATATATGCTATAAAGCTTAATACCAATAATATATCAAGTACTGCTACAACTCAACAACAACAAAAAACCAACCACATTAAAAAGTGAATATAGGATTTGAATAGACATTTCTCCAAAGAAGATATGAAACAGGCCAATAAACACATGAAATGATGCTCAACAATATTGTATATGGGGAAATCAAATGAAAACCAAAATGAGATAATATTACATAGCCACAAGGATGACTAGTATTTATAAAGCAGAAAATTACAATGGTTGAATATGTTCTAGACTCAAGAAAATCTTGCCTTTTGGGATAATCCATGCCTGTGCATTTAACCTATTATAGTTGAGGACTTATTTTGATTACTTCAGTGGATCATGGTCCAGGGTGGGTCTCAATCACTTTACTGGATTTTTTCATAAATGGGATGAATACAGCGAGAGAAACAGAGATAAAGAAACAGGAGCAGAGAGAGAATGCCATGAGAGCAAGGATCTGAAATCAACAAACCTGGGAAAGTGTTTAAAATTGGAAAATTTGTGTTATATATATGTTATTACAATAAGATTAATTAAAGGAATAAAAAGAGAAAAGGAAGACAGAGCCATTAAGCTATCGTTAAGAAGACTGTTATTTAAGAGGTGGTTGGAGACCTTAAAAAACAGGAAGGGATCAGGTAAAGTACAAAATGAAATCTTAATGTCCATGATAGACATATATAAAAGCTGAAAGGGGAAATAAATCTAAAACTACATAAGAATCTATTAGAAAAGTGAGAATTGTCTAGTTCTTTCTTAGATCAGATATAATTTACTGGTGTCTACATGTCTAAGGTGAAAAATCAATGTGGTAATGAATCAACTGTTATATATTTCCAATGAGCAGTAATTTGCAGGAGAAAATTGAGAAGCCCATTTTGACTAAGAGCAGATGGAAACCTCTCTTAAGGATATTGACTGTTAAGCAAAATATGAAAAATCTAAGCAGTTTTGACTCATTATAAAATGCTCAGTGAACTATTGAGTGAATTTCAAGGTGACATGGTAATCATACAAGGTCAGCACATCACCTGGATGCTGTTAAAATAAACCCCAAAGGAATGGATTTAAAACCCTAATGAAAAATATAGAAAAAGAAAAAAGAAATAAAATTTAAAGAAAGATTAAGAAAGACAAGAGAAGTCTGGAATAGATGGCAGAAAAATAGGACAAAACCAGTGTGAGGCCATAAAACAGAGAAACGATAATTTCTTAGATAAAAAAAAAACCAAAACACTCTATGTGCAAGATAAAATGCACTGACACATTCCTAAACATGATATGTATCTGCACTAAAAGTACTCCTCTTATATATCAGTGTGATTGTTTGGGTCTTTTGTGTACCACAGGAGAATGTTCCAAAGTTAGCCCATCCCTGTTAGTATGGGGCCATTTGACTGAATGCATTGGGGTGTACTCCAGAGTGGGTCTTGATCATCTTGCTGGTGTCCTTTATAAATGATGGAATATTAAGCCACAGATACAGAAAAAAAGAACAGAAACAAAAAATTGTAGATGGAAAGAAAACCAGAAGCAGAGAGAGAAGTCCCCAGAAGCCAGAAGCTGAGATCAACAGAATGCAGAAGCTGAGTGGTAGACATTTAATCCAGAGGTGAGAGTAATGAGGCTGTGAGGAGAGGGAAGAGACAAGTGGATATGTGTGCCTTATGCCTATTCACTCACAGTTGCATATCTGCTGATAATACTGCCATAGGTCTGATTGCCAGGAGCTGCAACTTAGAAAGAAAACATCTGATGAGACATTGATGTGGGCATCTTTGCAGGCTCAGAACAGTAAGCATACAAGTTAATAAATTTCTATTAGAAAAGCCAATCCATTTTTGGTATATTACCTGGCATGCTTTAGCAAAATAAATAATCAATATCTTCAAAAACAACATATTTACTACCTTGGAAGCCCTGAGTTGGCTTGGTGCCTTCTAGTTCTTGCCTGATATAACACTCTGTAAATCTCTGGGCAGTACAAACATTTACTCTGTACATAATGCAGCCACCAAGGACCAGCATCCTGTTCTGTAAATTGTTGCTATTATACTATAAGTAGTGGCCTATTTTATTTTTCAGACTTAAGTGCCTTTTGATCTTTGGTTGAACCTATTCTGTAGATTCACAGCTAGACATCATGCCAGGGAATACCAAAATTGGGAGAGGAAATTAGTCAAGATTATTTGAAGAGTATATGCTCTCAAGAATCACAGCTCATAGAGTTAATATCTCTCTGAAGGGGAAATCCCACAAGAGAGACTCTATAGGTCAAAAAAAGAAATGTCTGTCCAGAAAATAATAGTAGAGAACTAACAGATTCAGTAGTTCCTGCCATGTAGCAGAGAAGAAAGGGGATCAAGCAGAGGAATTCTAATAAGCCTTTATGAAAGTGGGACAGAAGGAAAGGAATCACAAAGCCAGGGAAATTCAGAAGTACATATAAACT